>VWYK01036641.1:0-14501 GCA_013399775.1 Semnornis frantzii
TCTCAGTCTCTCTTCATAGGGGTCATCGAGTTCCAAACCACCTGACACTGGTAAGGAGACCTTCCACAAGATAAGGTTGCTCAAGGCCTCATCCAACCTGGCTTTGAACACTTCTAGGTAGGGAGCATCCACATCCTCCCTGGGCAAGCTGTTCCAATGTCTCACCGCCCTCACTGTAAAGAATTTCTTCCTAGTATATAGGAATTGGGCTGACTTGACCTGCCCCGGCCAGGGAAGAGGAAGCTTTGATGGGAGGAGCGCATCATGCAGATGCCTCTGCCAGCATAAAGCTCAGGGCCTCTGCTTTTGAAGCCAAAGTCACAGGAGATCAGCTTTTCTACCAGTCAGATATACTCAAGTATTTTCTAATTTCTCTTTCTTTCTTGCTCTTTTTGGTGGCTTGTTTGGCTTTTGTGGTTTATGTACTTTTGTTGGTTGGTGGTCTGGTTGATTGGTTGGACAGGGTTTTTTTAAATCTTTCAAATCTCCACTGCAAAATGAATTGCAGCCAAGTGGTTGTCAGCAAGTTCTCTTCCGGCAGACACAGGTAGACCATCCTATATAAGATCCCACAGCTGTTGTGATCTGGAAAGCTTTATGTTACAAATTACCTTTTACCCAAGGACTTATGTGCTGCAGCCTTGTGATGAGAACTGCTGCAGCCATTAGACATAGCTGCTGTGGATTGAATCTTCTCATGCTGCACTTGGAGGAGTTTGCTTAGGCTGATTTTTCATCTGTCTCTGCATCTTGGTGACAGGGAGAGGTCCCTGTGCAGGATTCACCCTACACAGCTGGCTAGGCTGTACCACGAATACAGCCTTTCCCTGGATAGTTGCAGAAGCAGCTACAGTTGACCCATCTGAGTACTGAAGGGATTATTTCCACAGTTTTCACTCAAATGCAAGAGCAGCCCCAAGGATCTGCAGAAACCCCCAGAAATACTCAGAACTGCAAAGCCGGTCCTGCCCCCCTCTCCCAGTCCCAGCACCAGCATAGTTCCACTCAGACCTGCTGAGAACTAGCCATTGCTAGTATCAAGGCCATGAGGTAGCTAGACCTCTTTTATGGCTCAGCAAGGATATTTCTGTGCTCCTACTTTGGGGAACAAATTGATGGAGACATCAGGCTCTCTTTGAAATCTCTCAGGTTTTCAACATCTTTCTAGGAACTGCTGGGGATGGAGAAATCACAAATAGTTTTCCAGCAAAGATAATGCCATGCTTATTCTCTTTTCACATTTAGTGTTCTCCTGTTTAATACCTCTAGTATGCCACAGCATTGAAAATACCTGCTTCTTGCTGAAAAGCACATCAAAGAGCCAAGTATAAATAAAAATCTTGACCAAGCACTTCTGTCTTCTGTGTCAGTCAACAATTTTCCATCCTTTAGCTCTCTTCTGCTCACAACACTGTCACCAACTGATCCTGCTTTTGAGGAGTCTTTTCTAGTTGTTCACATCCTGCTTGCCAGAGATTGGCTCATGACTTCAGCTGCCTTACCAGAGAGCAGGCTTTCCCAACTCCAGCTCTGCCTTCACTGATCCCAGCTTTTCATCTGATTCGTACTGCATTCAGTTTGTAAATTCCATTTTCTTCCCCTCTTGCAATCAAATTGGATTTTGAAGTCAGGAAGTCCCCTTACACTGATGCAGCACTAGAGGAGATGTTGGAGTCTAAAAAGCCCTTCCTGGTTTCTCTCCAGCCATCACCATGCTTAGTTTTCAGTTTTCTCTCAGTAAATTTGTCTCATGATTATATACATACACGCATGCAGACATTCCTTTATGCACACACATACACAGCCATAGCCAAACGAGGACATGGAAAGCTCCCCAGATGAAGAGCCCCAGTCCTTCTAAGCCTGTAACTTGGCAGAAAGTGGTATGACACACGACAGAGCTGGAGACCTCCCAGCCCCACATCCCAAACCTAATGGGGTTATCTGGAGTGCATCTTACTGTGGTGCAAATGAGAGCGTGTGACCCAGAAAGGCTGGTACCAAAAACCCAGAGGTTTTGGGACATTCTTCTTGCAGTTCCAAGAACTCTAGGGGAAAAAAAAAAAAAAAAATCCATCCAAGAAACCAGGAACTCTGCCTGCCAAATCCTGGGAGCAGCCAGCTATCAGCAGATGGGGCAAGTTGCCCTCTAGTCTGAGAGCCCTGGCAGAGTGCATCCCCCAAGAGAGAGTGCTGAAGGATGCACAATGGATGTGTGTCTCAGCAGTGAAAACATTTTACCATGAATTCCTCTTTAGTACTTGAGATGACTTCATGGACAGTCAGTCACAAGACATTTCTGTGGTGCTAAAGCAACCATAACTAGAATGAGGGGAAGAAAGATCAGTCCTATTTTTCACAGGTCTGTGCTTTCCTGTGGTTGATGCAAGCTCATCTGGTATCTCATCACATCTTATTTCACTGTTCCTGACCTACATGTTGGGTGGGGCACAGTACAAAAAATGTCTGAATAATTTACTACTGACCCAGCACAGGAAGAAGCAAATAACATATTGTTAGCAAGGAGCCTTGAAAGTAAAGGAAAAAGAACTGTCTCACTAACAATGAGAAATTCTTTCTGCTGGCAAATGATGGCCTGCTGTGACAACTGAAGAAAACCTCTTTCAATCCAGTGTCGCAGCTCCAGGGTTTTCCTGCAGTGTTGATACAGTGGAATTTGTGGTGCCCAAACCACCACAGCCTGAATAACCTGAATGTGGCACACCACAAGGCACGCACCACTGGCACAAGGAGGCTCCATGCCCAAATCCTCTGGGTCAAGTCCTGTTGTCAAACTGAGACTTTACATTGATGTCAGCGTCTGGACAAAGTGATTTATTTGCCTGCAGCAAGAACTTTTCCTGAGCATGAGCATCAAGATTTGGAGTATGGGGTTCTCATTAAAACAAACGTCCTGAAGCAGCTTGCCAAACAGACCGAAAAAGAAGCGTTGAACTGGACTAATTTTGCTGAGTTGGGATGATGTGAAAATTCTCGAAAGGAATAAACACTCCCACTTTTGAGTCGTCCGATAAAATCACATTCCTTGGCTATCTCTGAACTCTGCTGATATCGAATTACTAGCTCGGAAAATGCTCAGTAGCTTTGTAGAGGCTGCTGGGAATGCACTGAGTGCCTGGAAGATGGGCGTGTGCTGCACGCTGCGCCTGTGGGTTTACACAAGCCTGGCTCTGATCTCACTCGGCGGCAGAGGAATATCACACTGACAATAAAGTTGAGCTGGTACAAACCAGGGGTATGGGCAGAGGCAGCTGCCTGAGGTTTTGCAAAGCCCAGCTAGCACAGAGGTTTTGGATGAGGGCACTGTTATAAACATGGGGCATTACCCTAGGATGTCACTGTTTGGTAAGAGCAAACTTGCTCGCAGACTTGGTTACAGCTGGCAAGCTCCTAAAGCATATCTACTAGTCCTGAAGTGTACAGCAGTCAGCTTGGTGTAGACCCTTGGTCAGTGTTGTGGAAAGTGGGTAGAGGCTGAAGAGCCATCCTGCACACTCTTGTCCAGTGCCTGGGAGGCTCCTTTGCCCCTTGAGGACAGGTAGGCAACACATCCTAATCATCTGCAAATGAGCAGCACGGCTTTTCCTATGCAAACTTCAGTGAGCCCTCCCTCATCACTCATCATCAGAATCTTTCTTCAGCAGGCATTTCATTTGCCTTTGCCCCACGCTGCCATTGGCACAGCAGCAAGGCATGGGGCGAACCCATGAGCTCACCCCTACAGCAGGCACGGCACTGCCAGGGGTGGAATCCAGACTGTGGGATAGTTCTGAGGTGGTATCACATCACAGGGGATGATGCTTGCCCAAGGCTTGTGGGAAGTAAAACAGCGGCTGTGGTGACTGCCAGGACGCCATGCACTTGTGGGGCTGCGTGCTCAAGTGCAGTAAGGAAGATGGGTGTGGGAGGCTGTGTCCCCGACCATGTTCTATCCAGTGCTCCCCAGACCAGTATTCTTGTACCTAATGTGCATTTGCCAGCTACACAGTTTCTAGTTTTTTCCTTTTGCATTTCCATGGAGTACTCATTTCCTAGATAATCTGAAGATTTGCTGACTCACAGTGACCTGTTAGTTTGTGCCCTAGGAGCAGAGAAGTGAACTACAACGGGGAGGCACCCAGCAGAGTCTTCTCATAGGCACCAGCCTGCACAAGAGGAGAACCTTCCCAGCCCATCAGTGTCAGGGCTTTAGCCAGACACCACCACTCTTACTGCTTATGACAAAGTCCAAGCAGAGTCCAGATCTCTGGGGTTAATAACCAGAGTTATTATACAACAAATACAAGTAATGTTACAAAATAGCAAAGCAACCATCAGTTAGGCTGAGAATGTCACTAATTAATATTTTTTCAGCCTACTTCAAAGCAAATGATGGGCTTTCAGCAAAGCAACTCAAGCCATGCCCAAAGTGCGAGTATCTCACATGAACCAATTTCCTCTGGGTGGCTTTGGATGCAAATTGTACTAATGCTTAAGGTTCAAAGGATGCAAAAAAGGTTTTAAAAATCAGAGAAGAAGGATGAGAATTCATGTACACTTTCAAAAAATACCTTCTGGCTCTTTCTAAGGGGGACAACTCAGGGCACATGGAGAAGGACAGCTAGGACACTATGGATTGCTTGAGAAGTCAAGTTACCTAAAATCAATCCTCCAGAGGGAATGGATGAAGCTGTTTCACCCTCATCAATCTGTCCCTGGATGTGGCCATGCTGTGTTGCACACCTCTGCAAGGGAGACTTGGGGTCTGCTCACCTTGCAGCAGGCACAGCAAGGACACAATCCAGACCCCTTTTGGGGGTACCTTGTGCCGGAATGCTGTGATGCATCATATTCATCTGCTGCTGTGAGATGAGGCAGAGATCTGGTAATGCACAGTAAGCAACAGACAAAATGCTGGAGCACCATTTTCTAGGGAAATCTGTGATTTCTTGGGAGGTACAAGGACTTTCCTCCTGTAGTTGTTCTTTTGTTACCAAGCAAGTCAGACTAGCACTAAGGCCTCCTATGCAATATTTAAAGCAGCAGAAGAGGCAACCGGCATGGCAGATGTGATTTGGGTTTTTTTCCACTTGCAGTCTGACAGCCTGATTTGAGCTGGGAGGGCCATGGGTCGTCCACTCTCTCCAAGAAAAGGGCAGAATTTCAGATTCCAGCTGTCATAATTAGTTTTGACCCCAGAGAGCAGCCCTGGCTGCCCACACTGCTCTGGAGGGTGAAGGGAGAGGGCACTGTGCTGCACTATTCATCACAGCAGCAGCAGGAACCCTGACCCTGGCAGAAGCAGTCACGGCTATTGCTCATTGCAGAGGCAGCTGAAGTCACCCCAGTTTGGGTCAGCTCTCAGCACTGTGTGGGTCTCACTCACAGGCAGCTTCCCTGACCCCAGAGCAAACCCCAGACCCTGAGCACTCAAGCCAGGCAAGGACATTTCTGGGGCTTTGCTCAGATGAAGGGCAAAATGCAGCACCTGGATTCAGGGACAAACTCTGAAGTTCATCAAAAGCTTACTTCAATACTTTTCTCTCAGGTTTTCCTCTTTTCTTCAGCAGTAATCCCCCTCCAGCCAAAAACATGACAAACATTTGTATGGTGCACTGCTCACAGAGAAAACCATTACTGGCAGCACCACAGACCTGAAAGGATCCTCTGTCTTTAGCAGGCAGAGTGCAATCAGTGTTCAAAGAAGCTTCCTGACTCTGTCTTATGAGCAATAATATGCCACAATCACATCTCTCCTGGGAAGCACAAAAAGTTGAGCTCTCAGCTCAAGCAAATCAAGAACATTTGGTTTAGGAGTGTCTGGTATCTAAGTGGTTTAATTGCAGCAGAGCAATCTGTCCAAGCACATAATATTCAAGAAGATCCCACCGCTCTTCTCTGCCTATGAGACTGTGGACTGAAGATAGCATCCTCAGACAAAACAGCGCAGCTCCTGTGCTGCAGACAGAGTGTTGACAAGTGCTGGGCTTATTGCTTGTCACCGTGGCATCCATGTGTTCTGTTTACTCTAAAAGAACAAGCCACAAAATGTTCTGTATTTTGAAGTCAGTTTGATGGTGGATAAGCAACGGAACTATTATTTATATATATATTATTATTTATAAAGTCCACCAACATCAGATTGCAAGCACTCTCTCCACACTGAAAGAATTTAAAGCATCACTAACTCATCCTGCCAGAGCAGTCACATTGACTGGAGGAGGCTGCCTTTTCAAGGGTTGTATCAATAAGCAAACTAATTTCAGTATCTGAAGGAGACCTACAGGAAGGCTGGGGAAGGACTGCTTAGAAGAGCTTGTAGCAACAGGATGAGGGGCAATAATTTGCAACTGGAGCAGGGTAGATGTAGGTTGGACACAAGGAGGAAGTTTTTTTACAAGAAGAATGGAACAAGTTGCCCAGCGATGTGGTTGAGGCCTTGTCCATCGAGACATTCAAGAACAGATTTGCACTGGGCAGCCTGATCTAGCTGGAGGGATCCCTGCTGACTGCAAGGAGGTTGGACAAGATGACCTTTGAAGGTCCCAACCCAATGCGATCTGTGAATGTGTAATTTCTACATGTAACATTTAGTAATCTGAACATAAAGTAAATGCAAGGGGACGACGAAAGAGGCCTTCCCATAGGCTACTTCCCCTTCCTAAACTTACTGTCAGCCCTCTAGTACCTGAGCCTTCCAATAAAATAAAACAGGAATCAAACTGCTCCTGGTTTTGATTCTCAGAAGACCAAAACCTCAGGTACAGTGAGATCTGAGCCCAGCATTAAATACCCCAAAATATCCACTGATTCACATTTGTTAGAGATTCAGATTCACAGCCTCCTTCCCCGCTGCCAGTAAGAGACTCCTAACATTCCTGGATTTTACACCCAAGTTAGGTCAGCAGAGGCCTAGCTTGGTCAGAACAGATATGTGTAATAAAGGGGAATTTCAATATGCAGTCATAATATTTTTGCCAGTCTTCGTCCCCTTTTGCTTTGTGCCAACAAAGAATACAGAGATTAAAGAGGTAACATTAACATACCACATATAAAATACACCCTTTCCTTGGGTTTTCTGGTAGGGATCCTCAGTTCCTAGAGAACAATTACTCAAGCCACCATATTTATGCCAGCTAATAAAGAGGGACAACGAAATCCAAATCAGGTACAGGCCATGGTGTTTTATTACTGAACATAGGAGAGGATTTCTGGCCTGCTGCCAGGACATTATTGTAGGATTAGCTGGGCATTTCTTGTTTCAGAGCCCGGCTCTTTTATCACTGTTTGATTTTCCACTTAGGTATACACCTGGAAGAGGTGGTTGCTTCTTGTAATGGGCAAATCTCTTAACTGTGTCAAACAATTTAAACTGGAATGAAATCAGGAAAAAGCAGCTCTCTTACTGGCAGTGGGGAAGGAGGCTGTGAATCTGGCTGTGGACATACCTCATGCTAAGGGATGGCAAAATATGCTTCACAGCAGCTTTTCACGATCTCCGTATTTAGTGGGCATTTATTTCTACCTGTGTTAATGATTAATTGGAACTTCAACCTCTCCAGGCACGGGCCCTGGCTCTATTGTCAGGAAACTGCATGCAGCTCAAAGACACTTCTTTTAATTATATTTTGGTCCTGAGTGCCCAAGAAAGACAAACCATGGAGGAAATGGGAAGCTCCAATTTAGGTGTAAGTGGACCAGAAATTTGAAGTTTACACTCAGAATCAAGCCTAGTTCTGGGTGTGTCCTGCTCCAAGGCTGGTTTGTGCTTAATTCCAGGTCTAAACAGACAAATTCAGATTATCAGTTTTCTCATCCACCTTTCTATGCAATCACATCACAACACATACAATTTTCCTACCGAAGGCTCAAGGCATTAGCAGTGTTTTAGATTTAAGTTAAAGAAAAATAAAATAGAAAAGGATGAGGACTGAGTCATTTTTACAAGGCCATGGTGTGAAGGCTGCAGAAACAAAAGGACTGAACAAGTGTTAGAGACTGTCCAGCACCCCTCAGTCTCAGGTCATCCACATCAGCTCATTTCCAGCCTATATGGCAGCCAAAAGCAACACGTGCTGGGCACAATAGAAGCTGCATGCACACAGAAAGATGCAGAGTGCAGTTCAGTAGCCTTTGCCTCCTGCCTTGTTCAAAAACCCAAAAGTCTAGTGAGTTGGTTTTTTTTTGGTGTGAGTCAACACACTTTGGATGAATTGTGCTGACTGCCCTTGTGTGGGCAGGGCTGGTCCAGACACTGAACAAAGTACTCAAAGTACTCTCTGGACGTGTAACAGTCCAGATATGGGTGCTCTCACAGTCTGGTTCTCTCCATTTTGACTGCTTTAGGAAACTTTCTTTGACCCTTCTCAGCCTGCCACCCACTGGCCTTCCTCTTCAGAGAAGCAAATCTTGCATAGGTCAGGGATCCCAGAACCAAACAGTAATCCACAACCTTGCTTTCCACCTGCCTCCTTGCAGCTGCCAAGTGCTTACACAACACAGCAGTTTCAGAATTTCACTGAACTGCAGTCTTAAGCTGGCACGCCAAACCTTGCAGTGCAAACCTGCTGCTAGGAGAGGTGCAAGGCTGAAGGATCCTGGTTCCCCCTACCTGGTGACTTGGATTTCAGCACAAGATCAGGAGCAAAGTTCCCAAGTAGCAGTGCTTGGGAATGGGGCCAGGCTTTCCACTGACATAAGATAGGAGGGCTTACTGGACCAGTGTCTTTTTACAAGCAACTCTCCCCTTAGAATAAAGCAGTTTCTTGCAATGACAGCAGCTTCTCTGTAAGAGGTTGTTGACAAAAAATGTGCCTTTATGCCAATACTGAAAGGAGAACTGAGTCAAGCTAGCCCTTAATCTTGTTAAGAGCTCAGAGGACTCTAAAACATTAATTGACCTGTCTAGACCAACTCCATGTCTGGACACTGTTATTGCAGCCTCTCTTGCAAATGTTGAAATTAGAGCATGAGACCATACAAAAAACTTCGAATTTTCATTCCTTACATTACATCATCACCTTACTACCTGCCTGCAGCCTTTTCTTCCTTCAGTTCTTAACAAAAAAGAACAAACTTTCACATTTGCATGGAAAGGAGAAGACTGAGAGAGGACCTTATTAGTGCACATAAATATCTAAAGGGTGGATGTCTCACAGATGGGGCTGGGCTTTTTTTCAGTGGTTCCCAGTGAGAGGACACAGGGCAATAGGTACAAATTGGAGCACAGGAGGTTCGACTTGAACTTAAGGAGAAGTTTCTTTCCTTTGAGGGTGACAACACACTGGAAAAGGCTGCCCAGAGAGGCTGTGGAGTCTCCACTGGAAACTTTCAAAACACGCTTGGATACATTTCTGTGCAACCTGATCTAGGTGTACTTGCATTAGCAGAAGGGTTGGACCAGATGATCTCTGGAGGTCCCTTCCAGCTTCTATGACTCTATGATTTCTATCACTTTCTGTGATGCAAATTTTCTGTGCTTTGTAGCTGCTGGGAAAAAAGCTAGGGTTGTGATTCCATTAGAAGGAAAACACATAAACATGTTACTAAAGCATAAGCCACTCAGCCAGCATAACAGTACAAATTCAAGTAAAGGGCCCATGCTGAACTCTACCACAAGGTTCAGGTTTACAGCTTGAATTTGAGTCAGTCCTGAAGAAAATCTCCAAATCTTAAAGCAGTTTTGAAGTGAGTCAGGATCTCCCCCGGGCCACAGCCAGGGTAGACTCTTTCGACCAGACAGAGCATCGATGCCTCACAGATCTCTGTGGACTGGTGCTTGCCAGGTGTAGTGCTGCAACTCTGATGGGAAAAGTCAGAGATTATCAGGAAGCGGATGACCATAACCAGGTGTGCCCCCTGCAGAAACCTTTGTGGCACCATTGCCATCCACTAACACCAACCTGGGGTGACCGTGGAAGAAATCACTGCTGTCCCAGGTTGAGAATTATAGGGTTAAGAAAGTCCTCTTGGGACTTGAAGATTGTTATTCAATCCCACAATTCTGCTATCTCTTCATAAGCTCACGGCAAGGCCATTTCGCTCTTCTTCTCCTCCCCCTCCAGCCTTCTGCCGGGCAGGAGCTTTATCGGACAAACATGTAAGGATGGGCCTGGTTGGGGCCTGCAGAGGTTGTGCTTAGGCCTCTTGGATGGCAGAGGCATGGGGGGGAGGATTGGAGCACCGGGGATGATAGATTTAGTTTTGGGATGGGGGAAAATTCAAGGGGGCTCGCTTATGTATGCTGTATCTGCCTTGTAACTTCTATCTGCAAGTTCTCTCCAAATACAATTCTGTGTTTTTTTTCTCCAATTCGTTTGAGAACTTTATTCTGTCGGTTTTTCTTTAAACCCACGACAACTGCCTATCCTTGAATCAGGGCACCCAATCCAGGCAGAGGTGTCCAGCCCATTTGTCTCTGGTGGCAGCAGCATTGCTGTCACACAGAGGCATCTCTCATCAGGCCAGGGACGCCCAAAGCCTGTTAATGAGTGTCACACTTCTCAGAAACTTTTCATAAACCATTCCAGTGTTGCTAAGAGATTAAATTGTATGGCAATAAACCAGGATTGTTTCTTTCCTGTTAATTATCCAGGAAGGTGGCAAACATTAACTTCCCATGAGAATCCTGTGATGCATACAGACATTTGGGTTCCCCTCTCAAATGAACGCTTTATTTTCATTTGGAGGTTTCTAGAGGTGGGCTGTCTGGTGAGTTCTCTAGAACATGCATGAGGGGGAGTTAAACATGCAGCATGGCAAGGAAAAAGAGCAGCTACACCTCCCTGCCACCTCTCATCACTGTCACAGCCTTTGTCCTCCAGAGGTCTTGATCTGACAGCACTGGCTGCAGCAGTGTTCACCTTCCCAGCAGAGGAGAAAATGAAAGGAAGGTCTACATGCTCCCCTGCACTAGATGCACTACCATAACTGGACTGGGAGGCACAGGGTCCACAGGTGGCACTGCCAAGTAACTTTAAACACTCCACTGGTCAGAGGCTGAGGTTCAGCATGGTTATAGAGAGGATAGTGTTCCTCTCTCCCCTGGGCACTTCCATAGGTATTGAGGGTCCCCACCAGATTTGGCTGGGCTCCACATCTGGTGGGGAAAGCCAAGGTTTCCTCATCTTCTCACATCATGCAGGCTGCCCAAGAGGAGGCTGCCTTTCCAATAGCCCTGCGCCAACAGACAAGAATCCTGGTGCTGACAGATGCCTGGAACCCATTGCTAGCATCTGTGTGACCTGTGGCCATGCTTGGGTACTGTCTGTAAGTCATACACTTGGGTACTGTCTGCCAGTGGCCACTTTGGGCATACAGGTTGGACCCACAAGCCTCCACACACACATTGGCCAAGCAGCTGTGAAAGCCTCATAAAATAGATGGCACCTGCTATTAGTGTGGTGTGACACTATTTACAGCATCTCTTCTGGCTAGATTTAGTAGTGGCTTGAGATGGTCAGGATAGGTCAGAGCAGAGAGGAGGCTCCTCCATCCTGAGGTTCTTGTTGTGTGGTTCCTCAAGGCTTCCTGTCATTGCATGAATCACAGCCACCTCCGAGTGCATCCAAGCGAGCAGATGCATGTCTCATGAGGCAACCAGCTAGGGCTGTTTCTTCCTGCCTGCTTTAGGGCATCTCAGGACAAGACAGATGTTCAAATTGTTTTGATCTGGTTAGTGATTTTGGCTGCCCTGGTTTTCAAATACTTTATTACAGGTGCTTTCAAGGAGCTTAAGCTTTTCCAGGATGTGGCAACCATTTTCCTACCCATCCCTATCCTGGAAAATTGGTCACAGTTGGACACTGCATACTTTTCACACCCCTAAACACAACTGCTTTGAAAACTGTCAACTGGAGAATCTCTGTAAACAGGCTCTTCAGCACCACGTATTCAGGCAAAGAAATCCAATTTGCATGTCTGCTTTTGGATCCTTGCACACCTCCTGCAGTGAAGATTACAGTTCTGTTAATGAGGCCCTAGGAAATCACAGATTTTTTTTAATTTTTTTTTTTTTTAAACTTCACTCCAAACACAACCATTCCCTGACCTGAGTCAGCATCAAGAGATGTAGCAGCAGGTTTGGGGTTAGGAAATGAGGCGGTGATGTTTTATGGACTCCAGAGGCGACAATATATCTGCATTTTAAGTCTTATCAGCCCCTCTCAGCCCAGGGACAGCCATGGGTGCAAGGCCAAAAATCAGGGCTGAGCATTGTAATGCTCTGAAGTCCACCTTGAAGGAAGGATGTGATGACCTTCTAGGGATAAGATGACAATAAGACCCTGACACACCCTGGGATAGAGTCCCAAAGCCAGCTTGCCCCTCTCTTTCAATCATTTTTCCTCCACACTGCTTCCAGGTCATTACAGCGATTGGTTAAATCTGTCCAAGCACCAGGTCAGCTCATAGGAGGACTGGGGTTGCTAAGAGAGATGCTCCACTCACCCTTCAGAAGCTATTGAAGATGATACAATGCCCAGCACCTATTCAAGTTTTTTGGGGGGGCTGCCATTTCCCTCAAATAGCATTGTAACAAATCTCTGATCTTAGCAAATCTGGGGCCAAATTAATCTCTGTAGTTGTCCAAGGCACATGCAGCACTGGAAAGACAGGGAGGTTTGAGCCTCACACCCTCCTGATAAGGCCCTAGATAAGACTGTGGCCTCAGTGTACAAACCACGCCACATATTTTTAAATCAGCCCTAGCGAATGCATCACTGCTGAAGGTCAAAGTCTCCAGTTGTCTCTGTGGTTTATGCAGAAGAAATGCCTGGAAGCTCAACATCTGGGTCTCTTAGCCTGCAGGTTGTGTAGGTAGGTGGAGGTGTGTGAAAGCAGATTCAAAACTACACATTTTACTTCCAGATGAAGAGAAGCAGAACATGGTGAGGAGAGGGAAGGAAAAAATCTCAGGAGAGGTCAGTGAATAAAAAAGCAAGGCAGGGAGAGTGGGCAGCTTGAAGAGCAAGAAAGAGAAATGCTGCAGAAGAGCTCTGGCTATCAGGTACCCAAAACCAGAGTTTAACAGTGGCACAAATTTGTCTTTTGAAAGTGATGCAAGCAGAATGAAGAAGTGAACCTCCTTTTCCCCAACACCACTTCTCGCACAATGCTTCCCACAAGCAGCAAGGCGTGCTCTGCTGCAGCAGGCTGCCGAAAGGCATTAGACCAGTAAGCATTTGCCCAGGAGATCAGACTCAGACTTGATGTGAGGACAGCTGAATGGCTGCAGTCAGAGCAAACACTTAGTGAGATCTCAGGAGCCTGCCACTGGTCCATATGGACTTCTTTTCAGTTTCCAAGCTTTTAGAAGGCAGCTAAATGTAACTAGAGCTTGCAACTTTCCTACATTGCTTTGCAAAGTGCACAGGTGTGACATTG
The DNA here is from genome assembly GCA_013399775.1 of Semnornis frantzii. Lineage (NCBI taxonomy): Eukaryota > Metazoa > Chordata > Aves > Piciformes > Ramphastidae > Semnornis > Semnornis frantzii. Next base: position 13,384 of record VWYK01036641.1, read on the forward strand.
ATCCAGGGTGCTGCTTTTACACAGATGTGTTGCTTCACTGATAACAGACCAGCCCAGGGTATTTTTCACAGACCTTGCATTTAAGATGGAAAAAAATCAAGAGGGTTTTGCAGACTGTGCTGGTAGATGCTGCTGGCCATTGGGTGGCCCATGCTCGTTTCCTGGGAACCCTCTGATAAACACGGTCCTACACAAATGACAAAGAGCAAACTCATCTTGGATGAAAAACACACATCAGTAATTTTCAAGTACTCATTTCAGACAAATTCTGAATGAAAAGCACTGGATTGATTCCCTGGTATACTGAGTTTCCATGGCAAGGTGTCAGTAATGATGGGGCTACAGGAGTGCCTGCTATGAGAAGGTGCCAGATGCTTCCCTTATGCCTGACAGAGTTCCAGGATGGACCTGATGCTAGCCAAGGCCAAGGTCAAGCCCATCAGGAAAAAATGGCATCTGGAGAGGGGAGTGAAAATATGTGAAGGAAGTCACTGTCCAGCCTATATTGCTGCGTGGGACTGCCCTGACCCAGGGTCCTGCATCTGGCCTGGGGCAATCCCAGACACTGCTGCATAGCGACTGGCTTGAGAGTAGCCCTGGGGAAAGGACTTGTGGGTGTTGGTGGATGACAAGCTCAATATGAGCTGTCAGTGTACACCTGCAGCCCAGAAAGCAAATTGTACCCTGGACTGCATCAAGAGAAGTGTGTCCAGCAGGTTGAGGGATGAGATTCTCCTCCTCTAAACTGTTCTCATGAGACCCCATCTGGAGTACTGCATCCAGTTCTGGAGCCCCTGTTACAAGGTTATGGATGTGCTGGTGTGTGTCCAGAGAAGGGCCACAAGGATGATCAGAGGGCTGGAGCACTTCTCCTACGGAGACAGAGAGAGTTGGGGCATTTCAGTCTGGGAAAGAGAAGGCTCTGAGGAGGCCTTATTGTGGCCTTCCAGTATCTGAAGCAGGACTTTTTAGGATGTCAGGTAGTGATAGTGTTGTGGTAGGCCTAAGCAGGCCAAATTGGGCTTGTACCTCTCCTGGCTTGCCCAGGCATGTTTTTCTGCTCTCCCTCCTGCTGTTTTGGGGAAAGTGACTGCAGGAAAAGGGACGAAGGACCTGGA
>VWYK01036737.1:0-12163 GCA_013399775.1 Semnornis frantzii
CCTCCATGTGATTGGCCTGCACAACCAACATGCCATTGTGCTGAGACTGTGCATCGCAAGACATCCTACCTACACCTGAAAGTCTCCTGCCAAGACAGCAAGTCCTGGAGTTACACTGATCATCCAGAGGAGCTGGGACCAGTTCAGAGATTGTCTGCCTCCTTTCCCCAGTAGCCTGTGAAGCCTGGGAAGAATCACAAGTCTCAGCAGATGACAAGACTGTAACAGAATTCCCTGAAAGTATTTGGGTACTGTCTGTGCCACCAGTCAGGACATATTTTGTGAGTAAATCCTTCCCCACCAGTCAGGACATCTTTTGTGAGTAAATACTTCAAGCCTCTTGTAATTCACCATTGCCTTCTAGCATAAGCAGAAAGGAGCTCCTCAAGTCTTTCTAGTGGACAAGCAGTATACTGACTATAAGTGGTGTTATTGACTGCAGGAACCTTTTCTTCCAGTTCAATTAATGTTTATATATTACTGCTAGTTATTTCTAGATCCTATGTTATCATCTGTATAATTATTCCCTGATCATGCGAAGAACTGATTATTGTTAAAATTAGTGGTCGGGGGGAGCAAGACTCCTGCATATTGAAAATTAACAAACAATATTGATTTTTGAAAACCATATCTCACATCAATTAATTACCCCTCCATAACAGGAGATCACCACTATACTCCCACTATAATTGTGCAGGAACCTATGCTACTCAACATATTCATAAATTATCTAGAAAAGCAGATGAACTGCAAAGTTTGCTAAGCAAGTTACTCCAGGTAGCAAAACCAAAACCTGATTGAAACACTGCAGAGTATCTCATGCTATTGAGTGATCAAACAGGAAATTCAAAGTTGTTAAGTGATGTGAACACTGAAGAAGCTGTCACACACCCACACCCCACACCCCCCAGTACTATATGCACATAACCATAGAATTGTCCAGGTTATAAGGCACCTCAGGAGGCACGCAGTTCTACCTCCTTCATGGATCCAGCTCAGAGGAAGGCATGCTGTAAGATCAGAGGTCATCTGCGAGACTGGTCACTCAGAATCACTACCCAGATCAGCTAATTGTTTTTCTTGCCTGTTAGATATTCATCATGGGATTCACTCTGCTTGGGATTCCAAGACTGTGCTTCTTTTGTCAAACAATGTTGTGTTATTCAAAACAATGATGTATGTTCTGTTGTCAAAAGAGTATGACACAACATTGGGTTTTTAAAGCAGGTAGACTGAAACTTTCCCAAATCCTATACATAACATATAGAACTTCATGCCACTATTTTCACATTTCCATTTTGATGTGTGAGACTCTTTTTTCCCCCCTCATGCATTGCATAGCATAAAGCATATTTACTTTATGCAGTAGGCATATACTCATTTCATTCAATGAAACACTGACTGTAAGTGCAAGCATTTAAATAAATAAAAGCATATTTGAACTCAATATACATAGTGCCTAAATTCCTGTCAGGTCTATTTTTAGGAAATCTATTCAGCTGATGTATCTGTAAGTTAAGATTCATAAAAAGGAAAAGCTGAGGAGGAGTTCAAATATGACACAAAGTGCAATTTCACTCATGATGTTTCCACTTTCATCAAATATATTGCTATTTCCAGCATCTTCAATGCCATTGATAATCAGTTATATTAAAAATACAAAAATGAAGGTCATATCAGTCTGTATATGAAAATAAGTGAGTGATATATGTCAAATGAAGCAAGTGCTTCACTATGTTGCTTGGTACAGAGTGCTTGGCTAATGCTGGGACGTCTGTGAGACTTAAGTCATTGAAAGAGTGCTACTTAAAAGTAGCAGTGGAAGCCTGATAGCAACAATAATGAACAACTTCCGTAATCATTACTTAAACATCCCATAATTATCCATTGTTACTGAAAACACAGTAGCTGTGAAAACAGAGGAGCTTTGAATGACCTTTGTTTTCATTAAGATGGAGGTTGCATTCATGGCAGGTATTAAGGTGAACATTTTAGGTCTAAAATTTGTTTGATAATTTAGTTTGCAAAAATAACTCAACCCACAAATACTTGCTTCATTTAGGTGAAGTATAGATAATTATTTCTTATCCAAATGATTAAAGGTAAGAAAATTTAATAAAATATTTTATGCTCATTTTTTTATTAAAAACAAACAAACAAACAAACATCTTTTAGAGTACAGATCTATGAATTATATTTAATTTCCAGGTACAGATTAAGAAGTCAGGTCATTTTTACTTCCTTGATCTGTTGGAATGTTTCCATTCATCTGTAAAAGTGCTGGATTTTCCATAACTAGAATGTACATTGGGACAAGTTCCGTTACAGGTCCAAATCCATATGAAAGTACTTTTAATGGACAATTGAATCAATTTTAAATTGACTTAGCTCAGTAAGCAGAAAGACTTCAGTACACATTTTGTAAGAGAGATTATCTACCATACCTCTAGAATTTAAGGTAAAATTGTAGCCCTATGACACCAGGGTGCCTGTGTAGAACTGCTAAAATTAGAATAGTTCTCCTAGAATATATAATCTGAATTTACCGCCATAATAGTGAGTTTGTGTATTTCTAGCCACTTGTCTGAAATAACTAAATACGGCAAGTGACAAGTGGCATCCCTCAGGGGTCTGTACTGGGACCAGTGCTGTTTAACATCTTTGTCAGTGACATGGACAGAGGAATTCAGTGCACCCTCAGCAAGTTTGCAGATGGCACCAAGCTGTGTGGCACAGTCAACTTGCCAGAGGGCAGGGATCCATCCAGAGGGACCTGGACAGGTTGGAGTGGTGGGCTCAGGTCAACCTCACGAAATTCAACAAGGCCAGGTGTAAGGTCCTGCACCTGGGTAGGCACAATCCCAAGCACAAATATAGGCTGGATGGTGAATGGCTGGAGAGCAGCCCTGAGGAAAAGGACCTGAGGGTCTGGGTTGATGAAAAGCTCAACATGAGCCTGCAGTGTGCGCATGCAACCCAGACAGCAACCGAGTCCTGGGCTGCATCAAGAGCAGTGTGGGTAGCAGGGCAAGGGAGGGAATTCTGCCCCTTTACTCTGCTCTCCTCAGACACCATCTGGAGTACTGTGTGCAGTTCTGGAACCCCCAGCACAGGAAGGACATAGAACTGTTGGAGCGGGTCCAGAGGAGAGCCAAGAAGATGATCAGAGGGCTGGAGCAGCTCTCCTATGAGGACAGATGGAGACAGTTGGGGTTCTTCAGCCTGGAGAAGAGAAGGCTTCGAGGAGACCTTANGTGAGGGTGGTGAGGCACTGGAACAGATTGCCCAGGGAGGTTGTGGATGCTCCTTCCCTGGAGGTGTTCATGGCCAGGTTGGACAAGGCCTTGAGTAACCTGTACTAGTGGGAGGTGTCCCTGCCTAATGTAGGAGGTTGGAATTAGATGATGCCTGAGGTCCCTTCCAGCCTTATCATTCTATGATTCTATGGTTTTAGAAAATATAATCCAATTTAATAAGCTAAGGACATTCTGAACAATTTCTCTCATTTAGAGTATTTTAATTTGTGGGGGGAGGAAAAAATTGCCTTAGAAATGAAATTGAGTGTGACTTTAGAGCAATGCTCTTCTACAGAGTTAGAAAATATATCAAAAGATAACGTGTTCCTATAGATGGTGAAATTATGCTTTGTAAATCATGACATAAATTTCAGAGGAGTTATACTTGTGCGCTGTCACCGTTAATGGAGCAATGATTGGTATCAGAAACTCCCACTCTAAGTATATTTAAGGAGATTCCATTTACATTTCTTACTATTCCTTCAGTTTTTCTTCATAATTTTTTTTTTTTTGGTGCATGCTTTAAGTAAGAAAAAAAGCATTTAGATGCATTTCTGGAGAACTTTTAGCAATTCAGGACTGAAATGGAAAAATCATTCCTATCTAACACTATATCATAAACTCTTCTAGAATGATACTTCAGGTAACGTATTGCAATACCTAGACACAGCAAGATTACTAAAAACTGAAATTTTGGTTTGAGTTTTGAACTTACATCCTGTTACAGGTTTATATCAACCAGTGTTCACTATTACTGTGATGCATAGTAGGTATTTTTGATGCTTCAGTTGTTAAGTGACCGTATGTAAGTGCGTGTATGTACAGTAGAACTATCCTGTCACAGATTACACACATCAGTCACTCCAAAAGCTTCACTTCCAGCATCAGTAGGAATATTACAATATCAGAGAGAAAAGCAATAATCTGAGGTTACAGCAAATACTTTGCTCTAAATACAGGACTTTCTTGTCATATACACTAATTTCTCACAGGAAGAGGAATCTTGCCTAGATGTGTAATTCTTTCTCTTAGGTCATTTTTCAGTCATTTCCAGTGCTGCACAAAGAGTATCTGCCAGTAAGATAATATAGCTTAGATGCATAAGACAGTATTTATTGAATGATACACACGGATATATCTATAATTTAACAAAATAGTAGACTAAGTGCCAGCATGCACTCCACCATGATAAAATACCCACTGTCTGCACCGGCACCATCCTGGAGGGGAAGGGTCAGCTTCCACTGCCCCTGAAACAGATCGGTTTTCACTGACTTTGTTTTTTTCACTCAGGATTTTATACAATTTCATGTTGATGCTCTTCCTCTTGAAACCTTTAGCTACTAATGATCCAGTTCCAACAATCCTAGCCTGTCTGCAGTTTTGCCGTTTTTATCTTGCATACCTCTGGTCTGCAGACTTTGTCTCGACATAGCAGTCTCCTAGAAGGTCTGAGACAAGGTTATGAAGCTGAGTGATATCTAGTCTAGGTCTTCAGTCTAGGTCTTCACAGGCAGTTGCACCCAGTGAAGATTGAGGAGGTGGTTACACACGGGATCATACAGAGAGAGATGGCTACAAGTGCACTTCAGTTCACAATCAAAGGCAGCAGCAAAACTGGGTCTGACCTCAAAAAGTTGTTAAGACTGCATGGCTTTCCAAAGCCCACTGACTCCTTTTTACACCTTTGAAGTCCTCAAAACAATCAATGCTATGCAGTACTCCCAAACTTCCTGTCATCTACCCCTGCACACACACTCTTTCAAACGCAAGGAAACACCTTGCCCATAGTCCCAAACCTTAGGTTTCAGATTTTCCTCGTACTGGATTCTGCCATTTCTGTCTCAAACAGCACCATGTGCACTGCAGTATCAAAGATTAAAGTCTGTATGGCAAAACATGGTTTCATTTCTTCCACTTCAGAGAAGAGAAAGAGAAAATGTTGTTATTCTCTACCATCCTTATTGCAATGATAGTTTGGTGGTAATGAGATCTTTTATGCTTTCACCTCTAATAGGAGCCAGAGATAGAAACAATTGGAAATTATTTTTCTTCTGGCAGAGATTCAGTCATCTCTGAGATGACACGTTTGGAGTTGCTGCAAGTAGCATAAACACATCGTTGTATTTCCGATTAAAAGTCTTCTACCTTCCAGCAGTTTATCTTCTGTTTAGTTCTACAGTGATCACCCTTGAAAATCTATGAAAACTTGACCATAAGGAGTTTAGCAGAGGGGAGGTAAGTCAATCACATTCCCCAAAATACAGAATTTAAAACAGTTGTTAATTACATGAGGAAATTTTCATGCTGATACACTGTAGCAAAAAAAGGTGAAAAATTTAGTGTCCCAGATACATGTGCTTCTGAGAGTCTGCATGCAGTCCAGAGTCAGAGGGAACTTTATGCAGCTGTTGTGTGCAGCTATCTCATTAAAGAGGAAGCAATTTTGCTTGTTTGCAGAAGCATCTGAGATCACAAATGAAGTACAAACAGCAAAACAGTTAATTTCCCATGCCTTATCCCTTCAGTTTTAGCAAGTGCCAGGCACTTCAGACAGACAATTGTGTAGCCAGTACTTTCCCAGAGGAGGACAACTTCAGTTCATGTGTTTATTTCTTCTTATAGGCAATCAAATAATTATTGTATTACACTTTATTTTATGTCCATCCAATTAGGGTTAGTCTGGACATGAATAAGTATTCATTGACTAAATCAATAGCCTTTGCTATGTTACAGTGCACATAAAATAGTTACGAGAATAAAATCAGTTGTTACATTAACCATTTGGAAAGAACGGTCAGGCTAAGCTTTGAACTAACATTGCCTCATTAGGTTATATTCAGATTAAGAAGAAGACAGGAACAAAAGCAAGCAATTAAAAAAAAAAAAAAAGTCTTCTCTTTCCTTTCTACACTTTAGATTAATTAGAATTTACCACTAAAAGAGCCAGACAGCACAATTAAGTTTTACAGCAACCATATTAAAATTTTTAAAAATTGAGCTTCCACTTCCCCATAAATCCCAGGGGTACTTAACAATTAAATTAGGCTTTGTCATCTGAAATAACAAAATGAGACATATAATATGCCACAAACTCTCTGGTGCAGGAGCCCAGCTAATCAAAAGAGTGACCCAGAATATTGCTACTTCAAATATATAACACTACTCATATAGTCCTCCCTCATATAGTCATGACCCTATCAACGCTCAGGCCAACCTCATGAAATTCAACAAGGCCAAGTGTAAGGTCCTGCACCTGGGTAGACACAGTCCCAAGCACAAATCCAGGCTGGGCGGTAAATGGTTGGAGAGTAGCCCTGAGGAAAAGGACCTGAGGGTCTGGGTTGAGGAAAAGTTCAACATGAGCCTGCAGTGTGTGCATGCAACCCAGACAGGAACCGAGTCCTGGGCTGCATCAAGAGCAGCATGGCCAGCAGGGCAAGGGAGGGGATTCTGCCCCTTTACTCTGCTCTCCTCAGACACCATCTGGAGTACTGTGTAAAGTTCTGGAACCCCCAGCGCAGGAAAGACATGGAACTGTTGGAGCGGGTCCAGAGGAGAGCCAAGAAGATGATCAGAGGGCTGGAGCAGCTCTGCTGTGAAGACAGACTGAGAGAGTTGGGGCTCTTTGGCCTGGAGAAGAGAAGGCTTCGAGGAGATCTTATAGTAGGCTTCCAGTATCTGAAAGGGGCCTACAGGAAGGCTGGAGAGGGACTGTTTACAAGGTCTTGTAATGACAGGACTAGGGGCAATGGGTTTAAATTGGCAGAGGGGAGATTTCAACTGGATGTTAGGAGGAAGTTCTTTACAGGGAGGGTGGTGAGGCACTGGAAGAGGTTGCCCAGGGAGGTTGTGGCTGCTCCCTCCCTGGAGGTGTTCAAGGCCAGCTTGGACAAGGTCTTGAGTGATCTGTACTAGTGGGAGATGTCCCTGCCTAATGCAGGGAATTGGAACTAGATGATCCTTTAGGTCCCTTCCAACCTTACCATTCTATAATTCTATGGTCTGGAAATACCACTATAAAGAGAATGTATACATATAAGAGCTATTTTATGTTACTTGTCCTTGCTATCAGTACTGAGCTAGAATAGAACAAACATTGTATGACAAATAAGTTATAACATGGATTTTTGCCTCTTAATTCTCTTCCAGTTGTCATATGTCCATGAAATAGTCAAGTTCCTTTTACAGGTACTAGGTATTAAACAGAATGTGAATAATTCTGGTTTGCTATTCTGAACTCATTCCTAAAAACCTGCATTGAATTTTTAATAGACAGTTCTTCTCATCATGAACACAACTGTTAAAATATCATTGTATTTCATAGATGCTACTCAAATCAATAGCTGATTAACAGAATTATTTTAGAAATTGGGCAAGTGATTTGGCTCAGCTATATTTTCTGAAAGTCTTTTGGGATGATGCAGCCCCAAAACAGCATTCATCGTTTCCAATAGTGAAAGCTAGGGCTGCTTCTTTGCCTGATGAGATATTCAGACCTCACAGGAGAGTAATCTACCTTTCAGGCTAAATAATTCAGAAGTAGAGAGGTCCAAGATGAATACTCCTCTGTTATTCAAATAATCTTCTATTGATTAAGCCATTCAGTTAATATTAACTTAGGCACAGAGAGATGTGAATGACAGTTAGGCATGATATACCTGTGCTAATCATTAGCTCATTACGAGGAAGTCTGAGGTGTGTCTCAGCCTGCCCAGATATAAATCTTTAAATTTCTGGACAAATGTACAGATATTGCACAGTGAATTCTACAAACCAGAAACCAAGAAGCAGTTCTGGATTTAAAAAAAAAGTAAATAGGACTTAAGAAAGACAATCTGCATCTAGCACAATCTCCAAGAAAATAGTTAGGTATCGTAAGTGCTATTTAGGTGCTATTCAGGTGCTATTCAAACATTTCTGTTCCTGGTCTGGTTAGTTGTGGATTGTTTTTGGTGGGGAGGAGGAACAGTTGTTTGTTAGTTTGTTGTTTTCTTCTGAATCAGTAACAGATACTATTGTGATATCAGGCATAGAGTGTCTCTAGTTAATAATTTTCAAACTTTTGGCACTATGAATTTGAACATTTCCAGTGCTAATGTCCACAACCTCCACTCAGTTGCCTTTCCAGGTACTTTTCTTTCCTTTCTAGCATATCAGAAAATAAGCACACAGGTTCTGCATTCTGTCAACACCAGCTATCTTGAGAGAAAAACTATTTCTTGAAGTTGTTTTTCCTGCTAATGCAAAATAAATAATACTAGGACACAGCAAAGGTAAGGTACTTGCCTAAGAACTGTTCATGCAAATTTCCCATAAGGTTCTTATGAAAGCACATTTGTTTGCAATTTAGATGTTAAATATTTTACCGTTTTAAAGACAAATTGTTGTAAAGAAAGTTTCCCAGAGTTGACAGTGGGTGAGTTAAATGTAGTTAAACACATCAGAAACTGTGTTTAGTTTTTCATGATGACATTACAGTTCAGACAGATGCAGGTTTGTGAATGTCTAAGATTGAAAATCAAAGAGAAATTTTACTCCTGTGCTATATATTTATCCAGTCCCCTATTTTGAAGACAGACAGCTGAACCTAAGCAGCTCTCATTCTAACCAAAGGGGAAAAAAAAAAAAAAAGAGAGAGAGAAAGCACTGGTTTTTATTTTGTTTGCTTTTTTTTTTTTTTTCGTTTTTTTTTTAATGTGTTGTAAATCCTACTTCGAGAAGGAAAACATAGAATATATGCATCTTTGTTTTAATTCATCTTAGTATGACTACTTGACACTTCACATATTATGGATTTTTTTTAACAGTCAATATCTATCATCCCTGAAATTATATTTATCTTGTGGCATCTGACACATCTCTCATGCTTTGCAGTAGCTGATTTCATTTCTGTAGTCTCTGCAATGGATGGCAATATATGACCAGCAATACAGCACCTTCAAAAGAACCATAAATAGGCACTTAGGAACTCAGTGAAAGATTATAGCATTTTCTAGTGGACAGAGTGCTTAACTCCATTACTGTCAGAGGTTGATTAAATCATCCTACATCATATTTCAAATGCGCTGCAACCAATTAAGTCAGCCCCTTGTAACTCAATATATCTTTACATTTCTATAGCCATAAAGATGTTAAGAAAAATTTTCTAAGATAGTCTGTAAGTAAAATGACTTGCTGTGCCATAATTATTCCAACACAGTTTTGTGGAAATAAGAGTGATTAAAACATCTCCAATCAAATGGGGTTTGTTTCAAAAATAATAGAGATAAGTCTTAACTGTATACTCCAGACATATTTTCTGCACTACGGCAGGAAAATAAAGGACTATGTGAACCAACTGACTGGAACAGAGAAAGAAATAAGCTACATTAATTTTTAGTCAAATCCCTACTGTGGCAACATCTTCTTGTAACTTTAATATTTTATCCAAATTATAATATCACCAGAAGACACTGTAAAGGATGAATTTGATCTCTAGTGTAACATCTATCTAGATACATCTAGCCAGCACATTTCAAAAACATTTCTGATTATTCAGTCGCTCTGTTTATTTCCACATTTCTAATACCATAGTATCAGAGAAATTACTGCATGCTTTTAGCAGTATCTCCAGGATTTATCATCTGCTCACATTGAATGTTATTTATCACAGGTTCCTGACTTAAATAGAAGAAGTAGGTCACATCTAAACAACAGACAGCAAAGATTAGCATTAAGTTTAGCATTAAGAAATGTTAAATTTTCTTACAATAAATAGTTCTTACATTTAATATTTGAATTCTTGTGAGGACTAGAAATGTTCAGTTTCCCCATTGTCTTTTATTTCATACCATTTTGCAAGGGGAAGCTTCTAAGACACATCAGGACACCATATCTATGCCACTCAAAACAGAAACAATCTCAGGTTGACTTGCATTTTATAATTAGCCTTTGACCATTATTCCACTATTTTTTTGAGATCTTATCAGTAATATCATTGGAATATACTTTGCAAGTTTTCATCCACTAAGGTATTTAATCTTATTTTGGCAGGTACTGGATGCAGTGTTGGTTAAAATGCCATTGTTTGATCCACACGCTTTGGTTTTTTGTAAGTAAAAGTTTGATAGATGCCAAATATACTGTGTCTGGTTGGGATAGAGTTCATTTTCTTCAAAGTAGTCTATTTGGTGTTTTTTATTTTATATTTGTGATTATAATAGCATTGATAATATCCCAGTGTCTTAACTGTTATTGAACAGTGCTCACACCGCATCGATGCCTTCTCTGTTTCTCAGTCTACCTCCACAGCAAGCAGGCTAATGATGGGGAAGAGGTTGGATGAGGACACAGCTGGGAGGGATGAGTTGAACTGATCAAAAATATCTCAAGTATCTCACCCAGGAAGAAAACAGGGGAAATGAGGGAGTGGTTTATGGATGCTTAGCTGCTAATTGGGCTGAAACTCACCGTAAAAAGGCTTAATCTGTGCACCACATTACATAGTTCTGTACTTCCGCAGAGATGTTTACTAGAAAGATCTTATCCTTGGATTACATTATACACTACCCAAAACTCTGAAATTCTCAATTACACAGTGGTAGAAATGCCATTTTGCACATTAAGAACAGAAAATAAAAAAGGACAAGGAAATATACAGGAAGGTGAAATATGCACGGATTAGGTACCTAATGCTGTCAAAGTGGAAACCTACTATGCCTAAAGTTAATGACAACATTCAAATGGATTTGAATGAAGCCACTATTGCAGCTATGAATTTTCCCATCATTCTTACAATTCTATTCAAATATTATTAGAAATAGACAAATAGGAGGGAAAAGTCATGTGTATGGATGCTAGTTCCTGTGTCCTGGAAGAGTAAGAAGTAATTGTCTCAGTTTTCAACACACAGTAATAGCCTTAGCAACGTTGAGATTTACTAATATCATCTGATGTATGAGAGGACACAGAAAAGTATCTGATCAAAGTATCAGTAGTCAAAGGAGAGCTAACATAAAAAAAAAATGACACTTTCATGTTGTATTTAAGTAGCATTTCATGAGTAGTGTGTAAGGATGTCCCGATGGCAGTGGAGAAAACTGTGAACTGTTCTGAAGAATCTGGTTACAGACTCCTCAGGAGAGACAGGTAAGAAAGGAGGGGGGGAGGAGTGGCCCTGAATATTAGGGATGATCTGGATGTCATGGGAGTAGAGATTAAGGATGATCAGGTTGAGTCCCTATGGGTAAGAATTAGGGGGAAGGTCAAAAAGGCTTACATCCTGGTTGGAGTCTGTTATAGACCACCCAACCAGGAAGAAGAGGTTGATTTATTATTCTTTAAGCAGCTGGAAGCTGCCTCAAGATCACTTGCTCCTGCTCTTGTGGGCAACTTTAACCTGCCAGACATCTGCTGGGACTCTGAAGATTAGTTCAGAAGGTTCCTAGAGTGTATGGAGGACAACTTATTTCAGTTGTTACATGAGCCTACCAGGAGTGCAGCTCTGCTTGACCTGCTGTTCACAAATAGAGAAGTGCTGGTGGGAGATGTGGTGGTCAGAGGCTGCCTGGGGTCCAGTGATCATGAAATTACAGTGTTTTCAATATACAGTGAAACCAGGAGAGGCATCAACAAACCCCCCACACTGGAATTCCAAAGGGCAGACTTCAGCTTATTTAAGGAACTAACTCAGAAAGTTCCTTGGGAAACAGTCCTTAAAAACAAAGGGGTCCAGGTAGGCTGGATCTACTTCAAGAAAGAACTCTTGAAGGTGCAGGAAGAGCTTGCCCCAATGTGCCAGAAGATGAACTAAGGAGGCAGACAGCCAGACNCTTGCCCCAATGTGCCAGAAGATGAACTAAGGAGGCAGACAGCCAGACTGGATG
>VWYK01036778.1:3772-19166 GCA_013399775.1 Semnornis frantzii
GAATGGCTGAGAGCAGCCCTGAGGAACAGGCCCTGGGGGTGTGGGGTGATGAAAAGCTCAAGATGAGGCTGCAGTGTGAGTGCAGCCCAGACAGCAACTGTGTGCTGGGCTGCAGCAAGAGCAGTGTGGGCAGCAGGGCAAGGGAGGGGATTCTGCCCCTTTGCTCTGCTCTCCTCAGACCCCAGCTGCAGTCCTGGGTGCAGTTCTGGAGCCCCCAGCACAGGAAGGACATGGAAGTGTTGGAGTGGGTCCAGAGGAGGCCACCAAGATGCTGAGAGGGCTGCAGCAGCTCTGCTGTGAGGACAGGCTGAGAGAGTTGGGGCTGTGCAGCCTGGAGAAGAGAAGGCTTCCAGGACACCTTAGAGTAGCCTTGCAGGATCTGAAGGGGGCTCCAGGAAGGCTGGGGAGGGACTATTGACAAGGTCTTGTAATGCCAGGACAAGGGGAATGGGTTTGAAGTGTCAGAGGGGAGATTGAAAGTGGATGTTAGGAGGAAGTTGTTTGCAGTGAGGGTGGTGAGACACTGGCACAGGTTGCCCAGAGATGTTGTGGCCGTTCCCTCCCTGGAGGTGTTCAAGGCCAGGTTGGATGAGGCCTTGTGTGACCTGTGCTAGTGGGAGGTGTCCCTGCCTATTAGAATCTTTGAATGCTCTCTAGAAGAAATCCTCATGTTGCATAGTAAATCTGATCAGACTTTCAGAGCTGTTGATCCTGTGTCTGTTCATGCATGTGCACGTTGAATCTCTGCTTTAGAAATTCCTTTTATCTAACCAAGAGGAGCCTCTCTCCTCCTTTCAGAACTGCAGTGATAAAAGAAGAAATCCATAGGGCTTCTATTTGTTTGATGCTCACAAAATGAGTGGCAGGCAATAGGGAAATAAGCAAACCTGGCAGGCAGAAGTGTTGCAAGGTGCAGTTCTTGGTCTCCCAGTTTTCCCAGGGCTCCAATGTGTGGAGAGTAATTTAAAAGCATTAAATCTGTTCACTGTGGGAGAGTTCCTGTAGTGCTGAGTTAGGCCTTTGGTACCCTAATGTGGCAGGATAACATCATTCTGCAAGGCTCCTAAATGTGACAAAGCCATGGCTGGGTCAGGGTCTGAGAGTCTGATTTGCTTTCTGCTGTTGGAGATAATTAGGTGGTAGAGAATTTCCTCTTACCTCCTGCATCCCAGAGCACTGGAAGTAAAGCAGATTCCTTCTATACCAAGAATGAGCAGGCTGCTTGGGCTCGAGGTAGGGCTGAGTTCAAACAAGCATCTGGTGGAGGGAGGGAGATGCTCAGCTCCCCATTGCTCCCCTGTGCCTGCTGCATGTCAGGGCTCAGCCCTGCCTGGCTGGGGGCAGCTCTGGGGGACCTGTTGTGCGTTGGGACCTTCATGTAAGGACAACAGCTCTCCTCTCCCCTTTCCTGTGGTGCTTCCAAAACGCTCCACAGAACGTCGGTGGCTGATAGGGAGTTGGTAGGAGGGGCAGATACATTCGGTTTGGTTGGCTTCAGTGCCTGGAATTGGCATCCCGTTAGAGTTCAGATGAATCATTCTGGGTTCTCTGAACATGGAGGCAGCCAATTTGTTGTGTTATTGTATTTGCTGATTCAATAATTATGAAGCACAGTTTCTGATGACATTTTCCTGCTGCAGCAGGGTCCTGTCTCTGTGGATCTTCTGGATCCTTCATCCTTGGATTGTGATAAACGCAGCTCTGCTGTGTCTGAAAGTTTCTCAATCCTTTCTTGTTAGGGGAAAAAAAAAAAAAAGGCTATTGCAGATTTCCTGAGCATCTGGCCTCATCCCTGAGGCTACTGCTTTGGAGGAAATGGCTTAGACTTGTCACAACCCCACCTCAGGTAATTTTAGATGGGATGCCTCCTGTGTCTGGCAGCACTCAGCCCTGCAGCTTTCCCAGACGTGGTTCGTTTCAAACCAGGAAAGCAGGTACAGAAGCAGGCATTGCAGGGCACTCTGGACTTAACACTGCTCTGCAGCATCAAACCCAAGCAGCTCAGTGATGGCAGCAAATCCATATTTCCTCTGGAAGCAGCTGTGTGCCGTGATAACGTTGTGCAGTTGTCCTTACTGTGAGCTCTCTGAGCTCACTTTGACAGTGCAGGCACTTTCCCAGGCAGGCAGTTTCTAACCCAGCATCTCAGGAATTATTCATGAGATTCCAGCCATGATAAATAAAAACTGCTGTTGCTGAACCAGAAAATTAAGCCTTGCTGGTTTGTTCGCAGCCAGTTGCACAGACACACACCCAGCATGCTGATCAGCCCACTTGGAACAAGGATGTGCTTGTCAGTCCACAGCAGAGCCACTGGCAGCAAAGGCTGCACAGTGCTGAGTCAGATCTATGCCATATTTGGGTCAGGATTCATCAGGTAAGAGAACGTTGTGGCAAGAACACAGGGAATCTTTCTGCACTGAGGTCCAATCCTTTAGGATAAGATTAACTTCAGTGCTGTGAGGCTTCCTATTCCTTGCAGATTCCTCAACAGCACAGGTTACTGCAGCACTGCTGGTGCCTACTGCTCACTTCAGTTCAGGTCTGAGAATCACAGAGTTAACCAGGTTGGAAAAGACCTCTGAGATCATCAAGTCCAACCTAGCTCCTAACCCATGGCGCTAAGTGCCTCATGCAGCCTCCTGTGAAACACCTGCAGGGATGGGCACTCCACCACCTCCCTGGGCAGCCCATTCCAATGCCAATCACCCTCTCTGTCAACAACTTCCTCCTAACATCCATCCTGAACCTGCCCTGGCACAGCTTGAGGCTGTGTCCCCTTGTCCTGTCCCTGGGTGCCTGGCAGCAGAGCCCAACCCCAGCTGGCTACAACCTCCCTTCAGGTAGTAGTAGAGAGGTCTCACTGAGGTATTGCTTTTCAGATGAGGTCTATGCAAAGAAATCTAGGCAGACCTCCCTCTGTGCCATCTGTGGTTTGAGAAGTTTCCTGCAGTCCTGATAATTAAAGGCTAACCTTAAATGTTGCTATCTGTTCCCTTCTCCCATTCTTCATCATTAATAAACATCTATCAGCTTCGTCATACGTAGGTAAGGTCTAGCAAAAAGCCTCCAGGAAACCATACCTTTATCTCTTGTCATGCACAAAGCTCTGCTTCCTCTAGTTCTCTTTTCACCCTGGTTCTCTGTGCCAACTGCCAGCCTGTGACACCATTTTGCTTGTTACTCCAGTTTTGCTTTCATGATCTGGATTAATGATGTCACTTTCCCTGCCTTCACATCAGCTTTATTCCCATGCTAAAATCTGTTTGAAGGTCTGAGTCAAATATTAACAGTAAACATTTCCTCTCCTCGCACAAAGGAGCACTTCAGATGCTCGTATGAAGGGAGTGTGGAGAAAACTTCTGTTCTTCACAAAATGGTCACATCCAGCCTGGGGTTTATCCACCAGTGATGAATCTGAAACACAAAGGATCGTGGTGGTAATAACTGTGGTGATTGGTAAAGAAAGACCTTATAGGGAATCAAGGAAGACCTTTGTAGGGAATTAAGGTAAGAGAAGCATTGATTTATTCAGTGTCATAGAATAGAATCATAGAATCGCAGAATCAGCCAGGTTGGCAGAGAGCTCCAAGCTCACCCAGCCCCAGCCAACCAACCAGACCATGGCACTAAGTGCCCCAGCCAGGCTTTGCTTCAACACCTCCAGGGATGGGCACTCCACCACCTCCCTGGGCAGCCCATTCCAATGCCAATCACTCTCTCTGCCAACAACTTCCTCCTAACATCCAGCCCAGACCTGCCCTGGCACAACTTGAGGCTGTGTCCCCTTGTTCTGTCCCTGGGTGCCTGGCAGCAGAGCCCAACCCCAGCTGGCTACAACCTCCCTTCAGGTAGCTGCAGAGAGCAATGAGGTCTGCCCTGAGCCTCCTCTTCTGCAGGCTGCACAGCCCCAGCTCCCTCAGCCTCTCCTCACAGGGCTGTGCTCCAGGCCCCTCCCCAGCCTTGCTGCCCTTCTCTGGGCACCTTCCAGCACCTCAACATCTCTCTGGAATGGAGGGGCCCAGAGCTGGGCACAGCACTCAAGGTGAGTCTTCCTCCTAAGAACTGATTTTGCTGTTTGCTTGGACACACTGGATTTTTCATTAGGTTTATTGCAGAGGGAGCAGGAGGTTATCCCAGACAGACTGGAAAAACTTGGTGTCTGCTGGCAGGCTGAATATTCAACGTTGGGTTAAGCTATGAATTAAGAGCAGCAGCAGCTCTCACAGAGTTCATTTCATTTATGCTCTTTATACGAGCTACATAAAAATAGAAGAGGCTTTGGTTTGTTTGTGTTAGTTGCAACAACTGCCATGGTCTCTTCTCTTTTGTCCTCTTCTAGGAGTTTGGTTTGTTACCTTTAGCACTCCTGTTGCCCTCCACAGAGGGGGCAGCCTTTCTTGCTCATCTTCGTACTTCTATTGAGGTGACTCTGATTTTAGGTAGCCTTCTGAACTTAGCAGCAGCAAATGTGTCTCACAAGCAAATAAAAAAAGCTTATTTTGCACCGGTATTGGGCACCACTGAGTCACTAATATAAAATACATTTTAAAAAAAAGGGAACCAAGTTGGTTTCCAAAGAAAAAAAGGGAATCAAGTTGGTTTCCAAAAACCAGGAAAAAAAAAAAAGGGAATTGAGCCGGTTACCAAAAACCATTAAAAAAAGTAGAAATATGAAAAAAAAATTATGAATGTTTTTTAAAATTTAAACATAAAATTAAAATAAATTAAATTTTACAAAAATTAATATTTTTTTAAAAAATTAAAAATTAAAGTTATAAATTACATTAAAAAATTAAATCAATAAATATGTTTTTAAAATTATAAAATATAAATGTATATCAGTTGGACTTGGTGATCCTGAGAGGCTTTTCCACCCTGAATGTTTCTGTGAATCTGTGATATATATAAATAGAGTGATAATGGAAGGCTCAGGTCCTGATATCTCATTAATTTCTGATAAGTATTCCAAGAGAAGCCTCACCCCTGCAAGGCAGGTTGCAGTGAGGTTGCTTGGGCTGCAAACTAGCAGAAGACAACAACAAAACCAAACCAGAGACAGCATTTCCAGGATCGAGGTCCAGAAGTGGCTGTAAGGAGAAACTGTTCCCCGCGAGGCTGAAAGCTGCGACGCAATCTGATAAATGAACGATTGTGGCTGATAACCAAGTGGCCTCTCAGCTGACAGCTGTTTCACCAGGCAGCTTAGTCAGAGGCCAGATGGCCAAAGGGACACATGATGGCAGGTAATTTAGCAGGATGAGCCCGCGGACAATTCATCATTCATAGCCGAGGCTCAATGGAATTAGGAGGTAATGACTCCAGCAGTTTGCCTGTTGAAAGCTGCGCTCCAGCTTCTTCTCCCAGCGCTGCTGCCAGGTGAAGTGGCAGCCTGCAATGTGCCTCCTGCCTGGCTCAGGTGGCTAAGAGCCTCTCCATCTGCTCTCCTGACAGCTCCTTTGTGCCATCAGCCTGTGCTGCAGGCACTTCTGCTTGGGGCTGTGTGGCTGGAAAGCTGTCAGTAGAGAAAGGGACCTAGGGGGTGTAATGGGCAAGCAGCCGAATGGGAGCCTTCGGTGTGCCCAGGCAGCTGAGTGTGAGCCAGCAGTGTGCCCAGGTGGCACCCAGCCCCAGCCAATCAACCAGGCCATGGCACTAAGTGCCCCATCCAGGCTTGGCTTCAACACCTCCAGGGATGGGCACTCCACCACCACCCTGGGCAGCCCATTCCAATGCCAATCACTCTCTCTGCCAACAACTTCCTCCTAACATCCAGCCCAGACCTGCCCTGGCACAGCTTGAGGCTGTGTCCCCTTGTCTGTCCCTGGGTGCCTGGCAGCAGAGCCCAACCCCAGCTGGCTACAACCTCCCTTCAGGTAGCTGCAGAAAGCAATGAGGTCTGCCCTGAGCCTCCTCTTGTGCAGGCTGCACACCCCCAGCTCCCTCAGCCTCTCCTCACAGGGCTGTGCTCCAGGCCCCTCCTCAGCCTTGCTGCCCTTCCAGCACCTCAACATCTCTCTTGAATGGAGGGGCCCAGAACTGGGCACAGCACTCAAACTGTGGCCTGAGCAGTGCTGAGCACAGGGGCAGAAGAACCTCCCTGCTCCTGCTGGCCACACTAATCCTTGAGGGATCCTTGAGGTCCCTTCCAACCCTGACAATTCCAATTCTATGCATCCCATTTGCTCTTTATATTTAGAGTCTAGAGCCAGTGTTTAGTGCTCTGCACTGACAGAAATGACAACTGATATTTGTTAATGCAATCCAATGAGAAAATTGCTTTAGGCTGGCCAGCATCCTGTACAATGCCTGCCTTATCCACACAGCTACAGCAGAAAGCAAATTCCTGTTTGCTTGATCACTGATGGGCAAAGCAGTGTGAAATTTATTCTCCCCAGATTTGTTCCCTTGACTTCTGATGAAAAAGGTGTTTAGGGCCACGAACAGAGCAGGGTGTCCAGCCATGCCAAACTCCTCTGTGATGCTCACCTCTAACCCCTCTGTTTCCCAGAACTGGAACAGATTTAAGGGGAGCCTATCTGGGTCCTTGCAAGCAACTGTGCTTGTGGAGAAGCCAATGGTGATGTGCAGGTGATGACAAAAAAGGCTCCTGATGTGCTGCACTCATTCACTCCTTTTCCATGCTTTCTGACCAAGCATTTCACAGGGCAGTGGACTGTAGGAGAAAGGCCAGATAATGGGAAAGTGTGAGTGCAAGGGTGACAAAAAGAGGCAGAGTGCTCTCACTCGAGTGCCACCCCACACCTTCTACAGCCTGTGCAGGCACACACAGATGTGGTGAAGCAGAGGGCAGCTGGGACCAGCTATAAACTGCTCCTTAGTGTTCATTGCATCCTTTCATGTGTCCCTGCCAGGTCTTCTGGAGGATGGGAAGTCAGCCCAGACAAGTGTAACTGCAGCATCAGCCACAGCTGGAACTCTCAACGTGGAGAAGAGGAAGAGCTGTGGCCCTCAGTGTGCACACCCTGTGCTCCCTGGCACGGGAGCTATGACACAGAGGCAGAACGGCTTCAGGACAGCCGAGGTAAGAGCATCATTATGTTCCCTGGTGCTCAGCAGGCACCAGCTTCACCCAGGCCAAACTCATTTTTGTGACAGTCTTCCTCACCACAGTCAAACTGTATTTAATGCTTTGGGCTGAGAGGAAATGGCTGCACCACAGCCGTGGCATAATTAAGCCTTTGTCAGAGCCTCATGCTTGGGTGGCCACCAAAACGATGTTTTGCTCAATGATCAGAGCAGCACACACATTTGTTACAGCAAAAAAATACCCATGCTTGTTTCTTTCCATCTCAGTCCAGCTGTGGCATGTACTGTGCAAGCTGTTTAGATTAATTATCTGAAAGGGAAAGGTTTTTTCCCTTAATTGCTGTTGTGCTTAAGTGATGTGCACTGCATGAACCCTGGGTCACTGAAGGCTGAATGTGAAGCATAGAAAAGGTCAATGGGAGTCTTCTCAATCACTTTAGTAGGGCTTTGGATCAGTTCTTCCACGCTTTCCCCCCTCCCCTGCATGTCCTATGTGTGGTGGAAGCATTGTAATATGATCAGCCAAGGCTTTGGGGCTAGACCAAAGCCCAAACTTCTCCTGTCCTAGCTGCCTGCCTGCTTGCCTCTCTCCCATGGGCTTCTACTTGCTGCCCTCTTTGTGCAGTAGCTGCTGAGCTGTTGCAGGTTGGAGTTCCCTAAAAATGATGGCTGGCTTACTGCTTCCTTGCTTTCTCAGCATGGAGTGTGGTGGAACCACTACACCCATCCCAGAAGAAGTTATTCCTGCCTGGGAATCACACCCTTGAAAAAAAGGCAAAGTTAAACCCAGGGGAACTGAGCAAGTGAAAAGGGCATTTGGATTGATTTCATCTTGCATTTCACAGAATCACAGCAGCACCCAGGCTGGCACAGCCCCTCAGGGTCACCAAGTCCAACCTAGAACCCGACTCTACAAACCATAGCCCCAAGTACCACATCCAAACCACCCTTAAACACCTCCAGGCTGGGTGACTCCACCACCTCCCTGGGCAGCTCATGCCACTCCCTGACCACTCTCTCCAGGAAAAACTTTTTCCTAATGTCCAATCTAAACCTCCCCAGCCTCAGCTTGAGGCCATTCCCCCTTGTTCTGTCTCCAGTCACCTGTGAGAAGAGCCCAGCAGCAGCCTCTCCACAGTGTCCTTTTAGGTAGCTGTAGACAGCAATGAGGTCTCCCCTCAGCCTCCTCTTCCTCACGCTAACCATCCCCAGCTCCCTCAGTCGCTCCTCATCAGATTTATTTGTTAAGAAGAGGTTGGTGCACAAGGGTTTGTTTTATACCTCTGCTGCATTGTCTTCTGTATTGCTGCAGTACAGAAACGTTCCCCAGCAGCATGGATCCTGCTGTATCTTTCCAGAAGATCCTGCAGTCTGGTAGGTAGGGACACATCCTACAGCAGCCTGACACCTAGAGCCATGGGTTTGCTGCCAGTGGAAAACATCAATACTTGTCATAGCTACTAGCCCACAGAGAGAAGTTAATTGGTCAGGTTGGATATGGTTGGATGGAACTGACATAATTTTTAATCCAATTTGGAAAAAGGTTTGGCCACTGGAGAGTGCTGCTGGAGAAAATGGTCTCTCTAATTTTGTGAGCAATTGAANGTTGTGGAGCACAGAATCACCCAACGTGATCTTTGATCACGTTGGGTGATTCTGTGCTCCACAAGCTCCCTGGGCAACCTGTGCCAGTGTCTCACCACCCTCACTGCAAACAACTTCCTCCTAACATCCTCTTGCAATCTCCCCTCTGACAGTTCAAACCCATTGCCCCTTGTCCTGGCATTGCAAGCCCTTGTCAGTGGTCCCTCTCCAGCCTTCCTGGAGGCCCCTTCAGATCCTGGAAGGCTGCTGTAAGGTCTCCTGGAAGCTTTGATGTGCAGTGTCAAAAGGGATGAAGTTTGATGTGGGCTGCCTCTGGGAAAATTTGGTGTCCTCTTATGAGGGTAATATCAAACCAACTTGGAAGTAAAAGGTGCTGCTACTGAAAGGACTCCCGATGCCAGTGAAGGCAAGAGAATGGTCAGGCACCCCAAAACCAAAGGTGGTACCCAGCTCATGGCTGCCAGCACACTGGTTTGATTTTCCTGATGCCTTCGGAGAGCCCTCGTGCGAACAGTGGCACTCAGGGAACAGAGAGCAAAGGAGCTGCAGAAATGCCACACACAGCACCAAGTAAGCCCCAGGCTTTGCTCTCAGGTCAATGTGTGCCCTCCACTCACACCAGTGGAAGTTCACCAGGCATCGCTCCACCTGGCATTGTCACCATGTAAATGATGCTTAATTTGTTGGGCATTTCCACACCACAAACTGTCTCCCCAGTGCTGGGAATGCAATGATCAAACCCACTCCACTCAGCTGTGTCTCTCTCAGCCCATTGCTGTGTGTCCTTTGCTAGACCTCTCCAGTCTAGTGTGCAGCAGAGTGCGTTGCTTATGGCAACCAGCAGACACAGCAGGTTGGGGAGGAGGATACATCTCAGAGCTGCACCTGCATGCCTCAGACAGATTGACTTGTTTGAATATTTGGAAATACTGTAATTGGAAATGTGGTGTGCTTGGGTCTTACATGCAGGCAAAGCTAGGTGCTACTTTGAAAGTGTATTTTTGCTGCAGAAACACAAAGTAAGGGGAAATGCTGCCTCGTGCTAGTCACACTCAGCCCCCACGGACACCCAAAGGAACCTCTGGATTCCACCTCTGGACTGAAGCCAGTTGGGTTTGCTCTGCTTTTAGAATCCGCACACGCAGAGGTGCTAATTGCAGCTGAAAGGGTTGAGCCGCAGTCTCCAGATGTCTGCAGCCTTTACAGCTTGTGTCCCTAGGGGATGAAAAGTGGCTGCACACCAGCAGCCAGCTGGGCGAGGAGCGCTGGGGGCACCCTGGTGCTTAAGTAGAAGCACCTCCGTAAATCAGGAGCTAATGGCCGAGGACTCTGTGCGCTCGGCGGGGGACTCACTGTGCCTTTTTAAAACTTCCACAGAGCAAATGGGACACGCAGAGAATGTCCACCAGAGACGTCACCATTAATGCCACCAAAAGCATCAGGCAAAGCGACAGAAGGAAAGCAAAGAGCTGTGTCAATTGACAAAGGAAAGCGCAGGTGAGAACGGACCTAGCGAGGCTTCAAAGTGCTTTAAATGCCATCACCTGCTAAAGGTATGAAGGTTCCATGCTGGAAGCAGCAGGCAGCTGCTGCTGAGTGCCTTCAGAAAGGCCTCGCAGGACCCAGCAGGATGTTCAAACGCTGCAGGGTGTTCAGGACACCTTTGTGTGGTTTCTGCTACTTAGCTTTTGCTGAGCCCTGTGTTGTCTCCGTGTGGGTGTCCTGTTCTGCATGGCTGTTAGGCTAGAATAGGACCATAGAATGGTTTGGGTTGGAAAGGACCTCAAAGATCATCCAGTTCCAATCCCTGTTAGGATAGAATAGAACCATAGAATGGTTTAGGTTGGAAAGGACTTCAAAGATCATCCAGTTCCAACCCCTGTTGGGATAGAATAGAACCATAGAATGGTTTAGGTTGGAAAGGACCTCAAAGATCATCCAGTTCCAACCCCCTGCCATGAGGAATGAGGCTGGATGATGAGAGGCACAGTTCATGGCAGCTGAAACCAGGAAGGGAACAAATGAATCTGCACATTTTAGTCACAAAGGGTCTGGAGTGTGCCAGTTGGAACCCACA
This sequence comes from Semnornis frantzii, assembly GCA_013399775.1. NCBI lineage: Eukaryota > Metazoa > Chordata > Aves > Piciformes > Ramphastidae > Semnornis > Semnornis frantzii. Next base: position 14,505 of record VWYK01036778.1, read on the forward strand.
GAGTTGACCTGAGGTGCTCACTTCCATAAAAATCAAACCCAGAGATCTCAGAAAGAGACACAGAGATGGCTTCCACTACATCTCTCAGTTACATACAGCTGAGTCATAAGGTAACCTTTTTCTGTGTTACTCTTTCAATTGCTTTTGTTTTTCTGTGTTACTCTTTCAATTGCTTTTGTTTTTCTGTGTTACTCTTTCAATTGCTTTTGTTTTTTCTGTGTTACTCTTTCAATTGCTTTTGTTTTTTCTGTGTTACTCTTTCAATTGCTTTTGTTTTTCTGTATAGGCAGAATTTAGATCCTAACCCCAGCAGCTTTCATACTTATCAGCCTTACATGAAGTTGTTGGTCTTAGCTGGCAGTGAGGGTTCTGGCTACTTGGTTGTTTTATACCTGCCCCTTTGGAAGCACAGAGTGACTTGGGGGGAAAAAAAGTGATCACCATAATTATTAAAACAGTTTCCTGATGACTGCTCTAGAAAGTAACTTTATTGAATCAGGTGCAGCTGTTTTGCTGTGCAGAACTCATTTAATTGCCTTGTAACCATCCTGTGTGGTTAGCACTCCACGTTTATCATGAATACACAGCTAAGAGGAGCGTTGTAAAGAGGAAGATGAAAGACACAAGAGGTAAATTCGTTTCCCTCTCATCAGACACAGATGAGTATCCTCAGAGGGCCACTTTTAAAAGTACTTCAGATGAAGCTGGGAGGAAAATCCAAGTATGAACTGTAAAATTCTTTTTTACACATGGGCAAATAGTACCAATAGAATTGTGGGGCCAAACCCTGATTTATCCCATGTTAGAATCCCTGCAATAAGCTGTTGACAGGGTGTGTGAGCACTTGGTGCTTTCCTTGGAGTGCAACTCCATGCAGCAGGGAATTGTTTAGCAGTTATGCTGCTGGCACAAAGCCAAACTGATAGCTGGAGTCAGCTCAAGTAGCATATGTGTAAGAATATTTAGGTTTAGATGTCCCCAAAAAGGGCAAAGAAGATGTGCTAAGGTTTCTGCAGGTGAGTGTTGTCAGGTAAGTGGTCCCCCAGTGTAAGGGGGACAGGGATCTGCTCAAGAGAGTCCCGGGGAGGGCTGTGAGGATGCTGAAGGGACTGAGCAGTGCCTGGTGAGGAGAGGCTGAGGGACCTGGGGCTGCTTAGTCGGGAGAAGAGAAGACTGAGAGGCGATTTAATCAATGTTTATCAATATCTGAGGGCGGGGGGTCAGGAGGGGGGGACAGGCTCTGCTCACTGCTGCCTGGGATAGGACAAGGAGCAATGGATGGAAGCTGCAGCACAGGAGGTTCCAGCTCAACACAAGGGGAAACTTCTTGCCTGGAAGGGTCCCAGAGCCCTGACACAGGCTACCCAGAGAGGTTGTGGAGTCGCCTTCTGTGGAGCCTTTGCAGGCCTGTCTGGATGTGTTCTGTGTGCCCTGAGCTGGATTGTCTGGTCCTGCTCTGGCAGGGGGGTGGACTGGATGAGCTCTTTGGGTCCCTTCCAACCCCTGACACCCTGTGAGCCTGTGCTGCACGTTTCCATGGGAGGGCTGAACACCAATGGAAGTAGTGGTGTGGGGGTAAGACAGCAGCAGGCTGTGTGCACGCTGCCAACCTGGGGCTTCCTACCAGCTTGCCAGCAGCATTGCAGGACAGGAAGGGACTGATTCACTCTGACAATCACCAGTGAGTGGCTGCAGCAGCCCAGCAATATGAATGCAGCCCTGGGGAGCCACTGGTGGTGGCCATGTCCTGCCATCACTGCCATCCGGCTGTCAGGATTCCACATCACCTGTGTAAGGCAGAAGGTCAACCCCTGCAGATCTGTGCCCGACCTGTAACCCACTCCTGTTTCAGAGGATTTCCTGGCTGAGAGAGTCAATGACACACATCACAGTGACTGTGCTGCTGCTGCTTTGTGAAAGGGTAGAGCAGGTTTGGCAGGAAGGCAAAAGGGAAGGGTCTCTGTGTAAGAGGCTGTTGCCCTGGGTGCACAGCATGTTGGGGTGAGTAGAAGCAAGAAGAAAGGAGTGCTGGCAGCATGATTGTTTCCTAGCAGAGAAGTGATTCCATACTGATGTGCTGGCCAGATGCATCTGGTGGCTTGGGTCCCACAACAAAAGCAAGCCTGCAATGCTGTGTAGCACATCCTTATGGGAAACAGCCCCAAGCTGCATGTCAGCAGGGAGGCACTTTCTGAGGCTGCTGTTCAGAGTATGAGATGTGACAGGATGATTACCAGGAGGTGGCCTTGGTACCTAATTATCTGGGCCTTGCTTATGTTGACTATGTCCCACAGCAGGGTGGAAGCTGTGGGTTGAAGGCTGACTGCCCTGGGTGACCTTTCTCTGCTCCTGGTTAACTTTCCTGAGCTCCTTCAAGATCCCATCAATCTCTTTCTATCCTGAAACTTAACTTTAGGGCATCCAAAGAGATGCAGCTTCTGGGGCACAAAGCATGTCTAGTTACAAGCAACTTTGTAAACTCTTCTTATGTAGTGCCTTTTACTCTTCTTATTCATCAGATGTCTTAGGTGGCTTCTTAGTTCTGGGTGCATAAACTGCCAGTGACCTTATTAAAGCTAAGGGCATGTCGTGGAGATGGGGATCCTGCCTCTGCACATAGATGGAGTTTAATATGGAATCACAGAGTGGTAGGGCTTGGAAGGGACCTCCAGAGATGCTGTAGATGCTCCAATCACCATGCTGATGCAGGTGTGCCTACATCAGGCTGCACAGGAAGGCATCCAGACAAGTTTTGAAAGCTTCCAGAGAAGGAGACTGCACAACCTCTCTTGGGCAGCCTGCTCCAGGGATCTGTCACCCTTGAAGTAGTTTCTCCTTAAGTTTAAGCAGAACCTTCTGTGTTCTAGTTTGTGCATGTTGCCCTCATGCTTTCAATGGCTGCCGCTGAAAAGAGCTCAGCCCCACCCTCAGCACCTCCACCCTTTAGATATTCTGTGCATTGATGAGATCTGTATTTTGTGCAGCTTAGAACAGAATCAGCCAGGTTGGAAGAGAGCTCCAAGCTCACCCAGCCCAACCCAGCACCCAGCCCCAATCAACCAGACCATGGCACTAAGTGCCCCAGCCAGGCTTGGCTTCAACACCTCCAGGGATGGGCACTCCACCACCTCCCTGGGCAGCCCATTCCAATGCCAATCACTCTCTCTGCCAACAACTTCCTCCTAACATCCAGCCCAGACCTCCCCTGGCACAGCTTGAGGCTGTGTCCCCTCCTTCTGTCCCTGGGTGCCTGGCAGCAGAGCCCAACCCCAGCTGGCTACAACCTCCCTTCAGGTAGCTGCAGAGAGCAATGAGCTCTGCCCTGAGCCTCCTCTTGTGCAGGCTGCACAGCCCCAGCTCCCTCAGCCTCTCCTCACAGGGCTGTGCTCCAGGCCCCTCCCCAGCCTTGCTGCCCTTCCAGCACCTCAACATCTCTCTGGAATGGAGGGGCCCAGAACTGGGCACAGCACTAAAACTGTGGCCTGAGCAGTGCTGAGCACAGGGGCAGAAGAACCTCCCTGCTCCTGCTCACAGGCTTCTCTTTCCCAAGCCAGAGAGTCCCAGGTCTCTCAGACTCAGCTCGTAGGAGAGATGCTCCAGTCCCCTAATCATCCCCACAACCCTCTGTTGGACTCTCTGAATACTTCCCTGTCCTCCTTGTGCTGAGGAGCCCAGACCTGGACACAATATTCCAGGTGTGGCCTCATCAGGGAATGAGGAGAAGCTTCCTGGACCTGCTGGCCACACTCCTTAGTGCACTCCAGAAGAGTGTTGTCCTTCTGGGGCATGAGGGCACATTGGTAGCTCATGGTGGACTTGTTGTCCACCATGCTGCAGGATTCCAACAGTTTGCTTTGTTTCTGCTAGAGACAACCAGCACAGGAACAGGTTGTCTGTAAAATAATATACCTCTTTGTTTAATAAAAGGTAGCAGAACGTAGTCTATAGTGCTTAGGGCAATTTAAAGTCCTAAAAATAGATTCTCTACGCTGGCTTTAGAGGAAGAAGGAAGCAGAAAGAGCCATCTGGTCATCTTCCCTCCAGGTGGCCTTCCTAGAGCCTGTTCTCTGTGTAGCATCTCTCAAATATAAACAGCTCTAAATAGAACAAATAAAATAACCAGGTTAGAAGGCTTTTAACTAAAGGACCTGTGGACATCTCTTATCTTATGTGACAGGGTCTTTGACGTTTAATTTTTCTCCTCCAGAGATATTACTGCAACTTAATTCATTTGATGTCCCTGGGCTGCACCCAAGGCTCTCTACAGCTCCACTGGCACCACCTGCCTTCTGCTGGAGGGGACTGGCTGGCAACTGGTGAGTTTGTGTGATTTTTACCACAGGAGCAAATTCCCTTTCTCCAATGCAGCGTACAGGTTTTCCTCTGGTGCCTGTCTCCATGTCAAATACATTTTCCTTCTGCCAGATGAGAAATGAAGTCACTCAACAGAAAGCAAACACTGGATGGTGAAGAAGAAGGAGAATTTACAGTTAGCAATAGCCACCAAGAGGCAAATTGACCTCCTCAGACTCAATGCAGTCTTCTCTTTCAGTATTCCTTATGCTCCCTCAGTGTGTTTCATCATTTCACCATTCCTGCAGGACATGGACTGGAAGAAATTTTGCTGCCTGACAAATCATTTTGTCCTAAAAAAAAAAAAAA
>VWYK01036863.1:0-11313 GCA_013399775.1 Semnornis frantzii
GAGGCTCCTTTCTGCTGAAGCAGCAGGCACAATACAGAGCAAACAGAGTAAACAGAACCAAAGCANCAGAGTAAACAGAACCAAAGCAAAAGGCTTTCATTTCAGAGGCTTTTTAGAATACTTACTCAGGAACTAGTATCTCCAGATTTCCAGGGCTGTATTACAGTTTCAGACAGTACCCAAAACACTTGAAGGGTTGCTGTTGGTAGCATGATACCCATTGAAGTTTCCCCAGAACTCTGGCAGGGTGCCAGAGTTTGGACAGTCTCTGACCTGATCTTGATCCCTTCTCAGACATACAGTGTCTTTTTCAGGGCTCTGGACTTGGCACGGAGGTTTGCAGGTGTGCAGGCAAGCGTGGTGTCCTGCTGCTTGGCAGTAACCTGCTCTCTCTCACCCAGCAGGCTGCGGTGAGGCCTCTCTAAGTGAGCTCTCCAGCTAGGAGCAGCTTTCTGCTTTCAGTTCACGCTAGGCTGACTGGTTGTGGGCAGCTTTCAGCAATGACTCTTGCCTATGGCATGAACGCACTTAATGCAGAGGCATTAAGTAGGTAGAGGTAAACTGAGGCACGGCAAAGTTTTCAGGTCGACAAGCTTGAAACATCAAAGCTTGTTACACAGCACAGCTGGTCTGAAGCAGTAAAGCTTCCTGGTGCCCAAAGCAAAGCAAGGCAAAAGCAGCATGGCATGGCGAAATGAGTTGTTTACAACTTCTGACCAAATTTTATCAATTGCCTAAGTCTGATGCCTCTATTTGGCCACAGAGATTCACCAATCAGAATGGCATTTTGCCAAAACTAACCATATTAGGCGAAGCCAGTGGCTTGCTTTACCTGTATGTGGGAAAACACGGGCCATGCATAAACAAGTGTATGCACCTTGTTTACCAGAGGAGCAGAATGGGTGACTCCAGGCCCTTTTGTTCTTCTCCCTTGTTGCTCCCCACTCCAACAGAGGGAGAGGGGGAACGTGCCTGTCAAGCCAGGACACACTAGGCCTATTTTGGCCTTCCATGACAATAAGCCTTTCAGCAAATCGATCTTTACCTTCTGTGGTACAAAAATGTAGAATCAGGCCTAAATTAATAACACAATCTTAAACCAGCCTTAAATTCTCAGGTGAGCAAAACAAAGTAAAATACTAATCCCATCTTCATTTGGTCTTGATTGTTCAGTTTAACAGGGCATGTGGGCACATGACCATAAATAACACTTTTTGCTCTAAAATTTTAGCCATAATGAATGGATGCACATTTTCCTTTGGATTTGTTTGGATTTGTTTTAAATGGGAAACAGTTTGTTTCTGAGAACATTTCCTGCAAATAACTGAAAGGTACTTGGCAATGACCTGATGAACAAATTATCATTGAAGTAACCCATATGCTTAATGACTACTTCAAAGTATACCTGCCAACTTAAAACTTGTTTGCTAAAAAGTGCTCCAATCAACATTAATTCTGGAATCACCATTTCTTCCTGACCATGCTCACTGATCACAAGAAAGCACTTCCAGTCTCCAAAACGACCTCACCTCATGCAAGTTTAGCAGAACTAACTATACACACTGAGATAAATACCTGGCAGTTGAAACAACCTACATGTCAGCCTTGGACAAACTAGGAGTTCTTAAAAGCCACTGCACACTGTTTACAACCCAAATCATATTAACTGGAAGAACTGAACAACTCCAGCCACTGTATACTCCACCAATTCCCCTTGTGTAAACTGTACCTCACATGTAAGAGCAGCCACAATGGGACAGGGACACAAACCTTTCCTGATAGAGTAAGGACCACACTAGATGGTGTAGAGGAATGTGTACAAAACTAACACTGCACTCACATTTCAGCTATGGATCCAGGCATTTTGCATGTTTCAGGGAACCTTGAGAGGGATGAGTGACACTGGGTATTAAATGCCCAGGGTTTAGTCCTGAAACATCCATGGTGGCCAGAGAGTTTTGACGCTATGCTGATGTAGCAGCAGGATTTCACGATGTGAGCTTAAATCCCCTCCACAGACCTCAGGACACACAAGCACAAAGATGAACAAGAACCAACACAAAAGAAGGCAAGTGTAATTAACTAAGCTTGCAGTCCTTCTCATCCTACTGCTGCAACTATTTTTTGTTGGATCTGATGCAGGAACAGTCTATATTTATACACAACTTGCATCAGTGCAGCACTGGATGAAGGGCTGTAAGTTCTCTTGTCATGTTCAGACCAAAATAAGATCCCGAGTTTCCCATGTACAGCTCCAGCACAAACAAAACTATGCATTACCTTTAAACACCTCAACAATGGGATGCTTCCAGCCTAGCCTTCAAAAGCTGGAGAAAACAATTAAAACATTTTATTTACTTTAGTTAGATATAAGTAGATTAATTACCATCAAATACTCAAAACACTTCCACCCATCCCATGTACTGGTGGTTGTTGCAAGCACAGGAGGGTTCACCAGCTGCTGCCCATGTAGAAAGAACAGTAGTAGTGTGACCAAATGAGGATATGGAGGCTGAATGATGCTCCCAAGAAGTCATTTTCCCACAGTTACCTGCTTTTATTATGCGATCACACTACAGCAACTGTCCTACAGACTGTCCATGAATCCACGTCTAAAGGCTTTTACTTTTCTCAGTGTAGGATCTGGACAAACTATTTCAGCAAGACAACGGCTCTTTTAAATCCACTTTATTCAGGGTTGTCCTAGCTGAGACTGGACAGGAATTTTTTTTCTGCTCCATATGGGCATGTGGTGAGCTATACATGGCAATAGATGGCAGAAGAGATCCTTCTGAATACTGGAGACATGTGGTGCCACCCTTCCTTTGTCCTGCAATGGTTCTAAAAAATTCTCATTTTGCAGCAGCTTCCTTTCTAGTCTAAGAACATAGGCACAGGTACTTGAATCTTTGAAAACAGTGGGTTGTACTTTAGTTATGTCTACACTGCCATGACATTGCAGGTTGCGTAAAGCCACTCAGGTTAATCCTTCGAATACATCAGTACACATCAGAACCTAGCAAAAACACTGCAAGGACTTCACTGTGGGTCCTACAAGGCTCCTTCGAAGATCCTGGTTATTGCTGACATCTTCACCACCACAGCCAACAGCATTCAACTGTGCAAGCTCCGATGTGCTCACACAAGCTGCAAATGAACACAGGAATGCAAAAGCATCTACACTGAGAAGAGACAAGAAACAGGAATATATGGCAGCAGTCCACCTTGGAAGGCTGTGTCCTGGTCATATTGCTCTCCTTGCTGTTCCATCAGGCTATGCATGCTGTAGAAACTGCTAACCAGAAACAGCTTATGCTACCTGAAAGAGCAGGCAAGTTGACTCTCTGGGACTAAGCCACAGTGGGAGTCACCACATTAGTGGTGCAGTACTGAGTACCATCTGATGTGCACTTATTTCAACTGTACTGTCAGCTTTAACACCTTCTGACTCCTACTCACACTGCCTCCTGTGCCATGCTCTGGAGCCATTCTTTTTCTACAGTGCTTCCATCTTCCTCAGCTACTTAGTTCTCTACCTAGCACACCTGAGCACTGATATCTACCAAAGCACTCAACACACAGAGACTTGGGTTACCGGCCCCTGCATCCACAAGCAGCGGCTCCCCCTTTTTCCTGGTGATGTGGCCCAACATTCCTACTTTTCAGCTTAAGCCCGAAGTACCACCCAATACCAGCAAGTTTTACAGGAAGTACATCACTCAAGGCAAGGCCTTTCATTTTATGCCATGCTAATGCACAAAGAACAGCATCACCACATGTCAGAACATTCAAATGCAAAACCACTAGAGCACAGGGGCAAGACAAGAGGAAAAAATTATAAAAGAAAAAGAAAGCAAAAATAATCAAGGACCTCATTCACGTTTGCTTGTTTCTTTAATAATCAGTAGGAGATCAACACATCTGTCTGAGTGAGTATTATGTTCTGAAACACTTTAAGGAGAAAACCACAAAAATCATGTTGTTTGTTCACATCAAACCACGAACCACATGCTGGAACCTGACAAGGTGAAGTCGATGCTAACAAGTCCCTTTCGCACTGGAAGGAGGATGTAATTTCCAGTCTACTTGCACAGTCTCCATCTGCTGGTAGAGAATCGGCAACATCCCGCTGCCTGGGCCCACTGCAGGTGGAGGAGAGAAGTCATCCTCCCAGTCTTCCAATACTCAAGAGTAAAGCAATCATGGGCAAGCCCAGGAGTGCATAACGAGTTTTCCTTTCCACTTCACCCACCCTGTAACACCATCCTTCTGTCTGCACTGGATTATGTGTAACAGGGAACTTGTTATTTACCACACAGTTTTTTCAAAAGCCTTTTTGTACCCTAAAAGATTTCACACCCTATTGAAAACAGCTCATAGAATGCTAAAGCCTGCCCATTTTCACAAAACTTGAGTGTTTTCCCAGTTTAATTACACAGAAGCCAAAGGTACTTTTACAATAACATAATGTGCAACTTCAAGATTCCTCTAGTACTCTTTGCAGTGTTCTCAGATATCTGCAAAACCTGTTCCCAGTTCCCAAGCAGGAGACATTAAATAAAACCAGTATGGTTTGGATGACTGAGCTTCTCACTTTCTTACTCATGCGATGCCTTCTGGCATTACCCAAAAGCCCAGTTCCTGATAAATTCAGTGCTGTTCTTCAGTACATATTCTTCATAACAGTTGCAGATTCAGATTGAATGGTGAACGACATACCAAATAACACCAAAAGCATCAGCAGCTCCCTCCCTGGTAATTTGATCAACTACGAAAACTCAAGAGGATGCAAGATCAAAGCTGTGTGACTGAAGAAAATTCTCTTTTCGCTTTGAGCAGCCTTTTCTCTGCAATTGTGCAACCCATTTTACAGCTCGTTTCATTCTTGTTTTCCAATCTCACAAAAACGTGCATTTCTCAACTCCAGCATCTCTTTCACCTTTGCCCTAAATGCAACTTGCACTAGCCAGAAAGTCAGAGACTACTTCTAGCAGACATGTCAGAATAAACAGTTTATGGATCATTTTAGACATCATCTCAAAGGCTGGAAAACTTCCTGTTCAATTAAGTACTCCATTAATCCCTACCATTTGAATAAAATTTTCCAGCTGCTGGCAGGAAGTGATGAAAGTCACTCGGTCAGTAGGCTGAGGGCATTTTAACCTCTTGCAGAGGTTGCAGCTTGCAATTTAACCACACCTGAAACCAGATATCTGCACTTCCTATGAGGCAAACCTCTCAAAGACTCCTTTAGCATCTGGCTAGTACCAGAGACTCAACATTTCTATTACAAAACCGCAACATTTAGATGCAAGTTGAGAAAGAAATAAAGAAAGATAAAAGCCATCCTCTATCTGCAGCACAGACTTTATTCTGATAAGCAGTTCACTCTTGCATAAAACATCTATCAATCACATTCACTATCTTGCCAAAAAGGATTACTAAACAAATAGAAACACATGAATGAGCTGTTGAAGGGAAAAAATTATATCAAAATCAGTACAGTCCATTATGTCAAACCTATACTACCATTTTTAAGATAAAAGATAAACTTTAGGAGGTGCTATCTCCACTTCCTGGTCTCTTCTTTTTTTCTACGTCATTGTAACCTTTTGCACTAAGTTTCTCTTGGAAGCAAACCATGACCCTCTCTGGGCTTTCTCCCCAGAAATCAAGCAGTCTACCCCTCCAAGTCAGACAGATACAGTCAGTTGTCCCAGTAACTCTGTCCAGGCCTTCTTTCAAGCCATGCCACAATCCTCTATTAGTCAAATTTGCCTGAATAAGAAAGAAGCCAGTCACCCCACATCTCATTTTTGAGGGACATTATAATCATCCTGTGAGATGGGGCTGGCCAGGCTGCCAGAGCACGCTGTACTTTTCTTCTTGAAAGCCTGATAAAGCCTTGATAAAGTTGGAAACTAACGCTATGGCTGGAAACTATGGTAACAATTCCTGTGCCATCACAATATACATCTTTGTTGGGTTACAGACTTTCTTTACTGGCAGTACTAAGTATTCAATACTGTCTTGCTTCTTCCTGAATGCATTGCACCCCCCTGCCCCAGGAGGTTCTAGTAAAATGATACAGTGGATATCAAAGTCATTTTGATACCAGGTAATCACAGTAAAAATGTGTACACACTCCAGATTTGTCTGGAAAGTAACAAAAATACAGTCCCTCTGAGAAGATTTTGTTCACAGAGGAGTGACATTTATCAGTGCTTCATCTTCCTAAACATCCTCTTTACTTTCACACTTAGGATATGGTGGTATGTAGGCAGCAGGATGCCTGACATTTGATGGTAAAACACAGACAAACACTTGGCGATGACAGAAGGAGAAAAGGCATGGTCCTTGTAGCCCTACATCTCATTGTGGGGTCAGGTGAAGTCAGACAATGAAGGTACAGGAATACATTGTCCACATGGAAAAAGATCAAAGGCAGCAACAAACCACTTCATTGCCTCACCTGCACCTTTCCATCCTAAATGAGGGGACTCGGTTTGGTTTAAACTGATTTCAGTGAGGGCTGCCGCCGAAAGAAAAAAGAAGTATGGTGTATCTTCTTCCCTTCATCTCCAGGTACATGTTCCTACTCACAGCAGCACTAAAGCTTCCAAGACCACATAATCAGCTGGCTGAGGAAGTCAATCTGGCTGAAAATTAATTTATAGGTTCTTTTTTTTTTTTTTCTTTGTTGGGTTGGGTTTCATAAGCACAGAAGTGGTAGTGTTGGCACAAAAGAGGTGGGAAGAACTCATGGGAGGGAAGAACATGACTGCCTTTTCCAGTAGCAGCTTGCATTAAGATCACCCTAAGCTGACTGAGAAACACATTAGTTAATGAACTGTAAAATTTTAACAGAAAATGTGCCTGGCAGCAATGCTAGTATGGTCCCCTTTGCTGTCAACCCTTTTGCAACACAGAACCTAGTCTCCACAAAGACTATGCAGCAAGGATTTGGGCATTTATTTTTAGCTGGTAACATCAAGGTTGGGGCAGTGTGTCCTTTTGCTGTAATAAAAATGTTTGATTTCCTGCATTTCTGCAACCACAACACTCTCCATGTTCCATCATAGGCAAAGCCCCAGTTTATAAATGAGGAGACACATGACAGCAAGAGTAAAGGAAGCACTACAAAAGCAGACCACTTGCAACCCCCAGGAATGCATACACTCCTAACAATCTTAGGGCCACGTTTAGTGCATTTCTCCATTGATTTAAACACATTTTGATAACAAATCTCATACTTAAAGAGAAGATCTTTAACCATTTTAACCTGCTGGTAGCCTGCTCTGAAGGCAGTGAGATGCCTTCCTCTTACCATGATGCATTACAAACTCAGCCTGGTACTTAGGCACTTCCCGTTATACATTTACATATGCATTTATTAGTCTGCTTCACATCTCTGATACTCAGCCTGAAAAGCAAACTGTGACATCGTGTCTCAAATGTGATAACCAAAGAATCATAGAATCAACCAGGTTGGAAGAGACCTCCAAGATCATCCAGTCCAACCTATCATCCAGCCCTATCCAATCAACTAGACCATGGCACTAAGTGCCCAAGCCAGGCTTTTCTTGAACACTTCCAGGGCTGGCAACTCCACCACCTCCCTGGGCAGCCCATTCCAATTCCAATCACTCTCTCTCTGAAGATCTTCCTCCTAACATCCAGCCTAGACCTCCCCTGGCACAACTGAAGACTGTGTCCCCTTGTTCTGTTGCTGGTTGCCTGGGAGAAGAGACTTGACCCCCACCTGGCTACAACCTCCTTTCAGGTAGTTGTAGACAGCAATGAGCTTATCCCTGAGCATCTTCTTCTCTGGGCTAAACAACTCCAGCTCCATCAGCCTCTCCTCACAGGGCTGTGCTCCAGGCCTCTCACCAGCCTTGGTGCCCTTCTCTGGACATGTTCAAGCACCTCAAAATCTCTCTTGAATTGAGGGGCCCAGACCTGGACACAGGGACTCAAGGTGTGGCCTGACCAATCCTGAGTACAAGGGAAAAGTAACCTCCCTTGTCCTACTGGCCACACTGTTCCTGATACAGGCCAGGATGCCATTGGCTCTGCTGGCCAACTGGGCACACTGCTGGCTCATGTTCAGCTGTCTATCAGTATCCCCAGGTCCCTTTCTGCCAGCCACTCTGTCTCCAGCCTGCAGTGCTACTTGGGGTTGTTGTGGCCAAAGTGTAGAACCCTGCACTTAGTCTTGTTAAATCTCATCCCACTGGCCTCTGCTCACCCATCCAACTTGTTTACGTTCCTCTGCAGAGTCCTCCTACCCTCCAACAGATCCACACCAGCTCCTAACTTGGTGTCACCTGCGAACTTACTGATGATGGACTTAATCCCCTGCTCCAGATCATCAGTAAAGATATTGAACAGATATTGGTGACAGCTGCCAGCTGGATGAGGCACCATTCACCACCACTCTCTGGGCCTGGCCCTCCAGCCAGTTCTTGACCCATATCAGAGTGAATCTGACCAAGCCATGAGCTGCCAGCTTTGCCAGGAGCTTGCTGTCATGGACAGTGTCAAAGGCTTTGCTGAAGTCCAGGTCAACTGCATTCGCGGCCTTGCCCGCATTCACCAGGAGGGTAACCTGATCATAAAAGGAGATGAGGTTGGTCAGGCAGGACCTGCCCTTCCTAAACCCATGCTGGTTGCACCTGATTCCTTGGCCATCCTGCAGGTGTTTTGTGATGGTATTCAATATGACCTGTTCCACAACCTTGCCTGGCACTGAGGTCAGGCTGAGAGGTTTGTAATTTCCTGGTTCCAGTGCCAGTGCACACCTTGCTCTGTGCTGCATCCAAGTACAGTAACCTGATCCTCCACAGATCGTATAGCTACACTTAAACTTCTTCCCAGGTCTGCGTCTTTTCAGAATGTGCTTGCAAGAGGCTCCCATCCATCACTACAGCTGGCTGTGTCTATCTCTCAAATCCTACCAGGACTCAAAATTGTCCCTGCCACAGCCCACTGGTAGCATCCATTCAGCCCTGGCACCTGTGGCTCTGGTTCTAGAGGACAGAAGGCCCCTCAGGAAGAAAACCCCACATCACTAGGAGTCTTAAAACCCTGTCCAAAACCCTGCGGTGCTTCCCAATACCACTTCTTATCCTTAACAACACTGAGCCAGCATTGGTCAATTATTTACTCTGAGTTCTCAAATTTTCTTTTCTGTCCCTTTCTCGAGCTGAAATCAGACATTGACCAAAGGAAGGCATGCAGAGGGATTAAAATCCTGTGAAACTGTGTGTGTGTACCCACACCTGTTTAAGTCGGATCAGGACCCGAGGTCAGTTTGCCACATGGCCATACAATAGGTCATGGCAGAGTGCTCCCACACAGGAGAAGCAAGAAATTGGCAATTACTTCAGCTGAGACTGCTGGTGAACATTTGATGAACTCTTGGCACCAGTTCATTTAGCTCTCATCTTTAAGGCAATTGGTGACAATGCCACACAAAACCTCGCTGAAGAAGGAAAGAAGTGAAATTGGAAAGAGCACTTGAGCAATAAGAGAAAGCAGGCAATAAGGCCCAGGAGCAATAAAGTAAAACACTGCAAGAGAGTGCAAAGAGCTGTCGGTATGTTCAGGCAAGTGGAAGCTACCTGAAAATAAAACAGAAATCCCACAAGGATCAGACGACTGAGGATAGAACAATGCTGCCAACAACACGCCTGAGTAGAAAACTGCAGACATCTGACAAAATATGCACTCCTCTTCATACCCAGCCAGCTGCTGAGCCACAGGTAAACAAATATGCAGAGGATTTCATAAACCCCCCAAGTATTTTCTGTGCTTTAAATTACATTAATTAGGGGTTGGGCAGCTAGGGATCCTGTTCAAAATAACAAACAAATGCAACCACAATGGGTTGTGTAAGTGACTGCCCTTAGCACTAAAGGAAATCTTCATAGCTTGAAGGTGCGAATTAAGTCAACAGAGTCAACAAATAAAATAAATGCATCTTTTATCGCACTATTACCAAGGGAAGAAAATGCCAAAAGGCAGAACTGGAGATGCTTCTCCTGAGGCCTTGCTGGCAACACAAGATTGCCCCAATTTAATTAAATAAGTTTCATCAAATCAGTTCAAATCCAAATAGACCGTTATGGGTTAAGAGTAGGTTAAACCAGCGCCTTGTTGACAGATAAATCAAAAAGACAGCCTGTCCACACAGCCTCTTGTGCCAGTTTAACTTCATTAATTTAAAACCTACATCCTAAGTTAAATTAACATAAGTCATACAGAAATCTCAGCAAAGCACTACCACTAAGACTTGAATTATTTTGGATCAGTAAATCCAAAATTGCTTTAAAACTAGCCCAGACTCCAGCCCACCCACTCCATGACCTGCTGTCTTCTGTGATGGTTTTCTACTGCAGACAGAGGCAGACTTTGTCTTTGTAAGGAATTCAAGCCATGATACTAACTCTAAATATTCAAACTCCGTACTTTGTGAAAAGTACTGACTCAGGCTTTGCATTTTGAATCTATACGGGCAACATTAAAAACACACCAGATGGAAACATCCCTGGTCTCATATGGGGTTCAAAATCTAGGTATGAGCTTTGCCCAACATGCTAATTATATTTTTGTGCATTCAACCAAGGCTCTCCCTACCCACAAGGGACTCCATGCAGCCAGGCAGCTTTAGAAGTGTTCCAGCTCTTCTGTGCATCACTGTTATATAAATCTGCAAGATCAGAAGCTGCACTAGAAATAACTGGGTCACCAACAATAACCTTCTTCATAGCCACTGCATGACCCTAGCCAAGCCCAACATTGACTGATCTTATTCACAAAGCTTTAAGCTGAAAAAAACTAAACTACATTGAATAAAACTTACCAGTGTTTTATACATGCAGACACATAAGCATATATACATATGTATGTTATCTGCAATAAAAAGCAACCATTGGAGACAAAGATCAGAAATAGGAATAGCCAATTTTCAGATTACTGTAATAAGCTTTGCAGAAGGTATTTCATAACTTAATGAGATAATAAACTATCCTCATTAACTGCATTTTACATACCTCTCCCCTTCCCCGAGGGAAAAGAAAACATTAAAAACAATCAAATCCCAAAACTCAACACTTCTTCAGACTTAGTAAGAAACCCATCCTTGCAAGATTGGTGAAGAAGACACTGTAATAACCTGCCAAACATGCCTCTGAGGGAACTGAGAGTTTAAGCCCATCTCCAGGTCCAGCCCTTTAAAAAAGGTTTTCTAAATCTGAATTAAACCAATGGAGTGCTATGACCCCCAAAGTGCAGATGCAAAGCAAAGCAGCT
>VWYK01036883.1:3238-14364 GCA_013399775.1 Semnornis frantzii
AGGAACCCCAACCAGCATGACAGTGATGAGAGACCCCTGAGGGTCTGAGGGGACCCCTCTGTACCTGAGAGGACTGAAACTCAAAGCCTTATCACAGAGGAACCCCAACCAGCATGACAGTGATGAGAGACCCCTGAGGGTCTGAGGGGACCCCTCTGTACCTGAGAGGACTGAAACTCAAAGCCTTATCACAGAGGAACCCCAACCAGCATGACAATGATGAGAGACCCCATCTTTCTGTGCCTTAGGGGACTGAAACTCAAAGCCTTATCAATAAAACTAATCCAGAGTGTAGAAGTAGGTGACCAGAACAGATAAAACCTGAGATTCACCTGAAGTGGACAGTCCAAGCTGTGACACCTGCATGAACTTCACTGACACTGGAGGCCCCACAGCAAACTTCAGCTAGCAATAAGAAATTCATTTTAGAAATGAGATATAGAAGACAGCACAATGTAGACTAAAGCAGCAGAAGCAGACACTCCATATTGCCTAGCAATCTCAGTGGGAATCACAAAGCTTCTGAGATGAGTTTTAAGCCCTGCACTGAGCCTACCCTGGCCACACATATGGCCCAACACCAGCTTCATCGTGGACAGCCCCAAATTCCAGTGCACTTCCACATTCAAAGCACAACCATTGTTCTCTGCTTTGAAGCATTTCTCAACTGAGCAGGCACGCTTTGAATAATTACCTGTTCAAGTAAGAGGAAATTCATCAGTGCAGTTAGCTGGAAAGCTGCTTATAATACTAAACATAAATGCCACTGGGAAAAAAAATTAACTTGCCTTGAAGTTGAGCCAGTTATGCCTTGAATGACAGGATGAACAACACTCCTAGCTCCATTATGGTTTTCTGCACTGGCCAAGGAGATGGTGATCACAGGATCCCACCAACTGCCAACAACAGTGGTGACCATTCTCACGCCTTTGCTTCTGAACTGACATCCAAAATACATCTACAAACTGTTCTATAGCTTACTGTTAAACATTTCCAAACAGCACAAGCTTTACCATTTCTGAGAGAAAGGAGTGCCAAAAAATGTTATGAAATAAAATTAACACTTCCTCTCTCCACCGTTTCTCTTCAAATTGCTTTTCCCACAGCTCCTGCAAAGCGAAACTAGAGAGACTGAATCCATCTTCAGACTACACCCTATGAAAGTCTGTTTGCTTTACACTAAGCTATTTTATGACAGTATTGAACAGCAGCAAGAAATCAAACAAGATTATTACTCAAATACACCCATCCATCCTGACAGCTCAATCTACCCACTCAACAGTATCATCCCCTGAGAAGGAATCAGGATTGCTGCAGAGCAGAAGACAAATTCTACAGCGTAGTCAGGGAACACCAACAGGAAACTCTCCAGGTGAGGATTTCTGTTTTCTCAGTGTCACGCAGAGCTTTCAGTGCACTTTGAGCAACCAACTGTTATAAAACTGAAGGCACCAACTGGCCTCTTTCCAGTTGCCATAGTTGTGCCAACCTCACTGAAAAAAAAAAAAACCAACCCACTTCATGCTACAAGCACACGAAGATTTTATTTAAAGAGAATTTACTTTACACCTTCAGTCTCCCTCAAAGCAGCTTTGCTACACTGATGTACACGTGTGAATATTTTGCTTTGGGTTTATTTGGTTTTATTTTAGGGGGTTATGTTATTATGAAGTGATTTATTTGTTTCTATAAAGTCAACAGCCAGCTAACTCCATTTCTGTAAGCAAGTACACAGCTCTGGAAAAGCTGGCTGGGAAAGGAGAGGATTTCTCCAGCTTAATTTTCTCATAGAGATTTAAATTGCTATAAACATCTATCTATACACACACATGTACTCATGCAAGGTTCAGCTATCCCGTGCAGCATCACTAAAGCAACACACAGCAAGAGTCACCTCGACCCTCCCATTCCGAAGTTAGTTCTCTTGGAAGTGCGAGCAACGATCGCGAATTGCCCGGCATAAAACAGGCAAAACTCAGCGCGGTAAAAAAAAAAACCTCTAATCATAAATAAATAACCTCCCAGCCCACCCCTACCCACCAGATAAAAAAAGCCCGTCGCAGCGAATCGGCTCCGTACCTAAGGCAGCTAAACAGCGAAGCAGACAGCGATAGGAAGCAGCGAGTGCAGCCGCAGCTCCCCGTGGGGATCGCCAGCCCGGGAGCGCAGGCAGCGGCTCAGAGTGGAGGTTACCTGTCCGCTCGCAGCTCCGCAGCCGCGCATCTCGGCGCGGCTCCTTCAGTGACCAAGGTCCCGGGGCACGCGTGGCTGTCACCGGCCGTGTCCCCCCACACACACACACACANACATCCCTTTACCCTTCCCCACCCACCCCCACCGTTACTTCCCTCAAAGCATCCCCGACTCAGTGCAAACCTCGAAGGTTTTGTCCCAAAGGCCCAGAGGAAAGTAGCGGCAGAGGGCTGGCAGCACTCCCGTGGAGAGCCCTGGGTGAGGTGGAGCTAGAAAGGAAACTACGTGGCTGGCGGGGGGCAAAGGGAAATCAAATCAACAGCAGCACTGCTACAGAACACTTTCTTGGCTCCGTCCCCTACTGCTTTTTCTTGGCTCAATCTCCAGGTTCTTAACAAGGGAGATCAGTCCTACAGTTGTGCATTTCTGCCAAGGAAACCCAGGCAAGGCTGAGCACCATGACTTGCTTACCTGGCATGCCTGTAATTAAAACAAGGTCCCACACGTGTTTCTTCATGAGCTTGCTGCAGCATGGGAAGGTGAATGCTCCTCAGCAGCCTTTTCAACAGCAGGTTATTTCTGGAGCACTCCACCACACACCTTCTTGGAGATCTCATGCACATCACACCTCACCACTCCTGCCTGTGACGTTGAACTTCCTTCGGGGTGGTATCACTACATGAGCTGCAAAGTGATGAGTGGGGACCAAAAAAATAAAACAAAAAAAAAAAAAGAAAAAAAGCTTAGTGATGGAATTTATTTGAATTCCATACCTGCCTTTCCAATCTCCACAAATTGCATGTTACCTAAGAGCATGGCTGACGTAGTGACACTCGCCTTGTGTCATCTACTGAAACCTGATGATGTAATCTCAGCATGCCATTGCAAAACAGAAATTGCTGTGCATGTCTGATAAGGGTTTGTCACAGTGCAGAGAACTGTCCCACGAACCACTGAACAGAGCCAGGGAAAAGCCACTGCTCCAATTCCTTCACCCAAATTGGGAGAGGAGGAACACACACATGTGCGTAGTCCCATGTGGGCCACCAAGATGCTGAGAGGGCTGCAGCAGCTCTGCTGTGAGGACAGGCTGAGAGAGTTGGGGCTCTGCAGCCTGTAGAAGAGAAGACTTCCAGGAGACCTTGGAGTGGCCTTCCAGGATCTGAAGGGGGCTCCAGGAAGGCTGGGGAGGGATTATTTACAAGGTCTTGCAATGACAGGTTGAGAAGCAATGGGTTTGAAGTGTCAGAGGGGAGATTGAAAGTGGATGTTAGGAGGAAGTTGTTTGCAGTGAGGGTGGTGAGACACTGGCACAGGTTGCCCAGGAAGGTTGTGGCTGCTCCCTCCCTGGAGGTGTTCAAGGCCAGGTTGGAGGAGGCCTTGAGTGACCTGTGCTAGTGGGAGGTGTCCCTGCCTATGGCAGGGAGTTGGAACTGGATGATCCTTGAGGTCTCTTCCAACCTTACCATTTTATGATCCTATGTGTGTCCATAAGATGAGGAGCAAGGAGCTACACATCAGTAAGACTGAATTTTGAGCAATTTTTACAGGGGGAGGGAAGGCAAAGCTCCATTCTACTGCTGGACTTAGAGGTGACATCTGACTTGCCAAATCCTGATGTTCCAACATATCCTCAATGATAACATCTCTTCCTCTGGTCAGTTTCACCAAGAAGCATGCAGCTACTCCTAGAGCTTTGTAAAGCTCAGCAAATGCTGAGCAGGCCACTTTTACTCAGCTGGTTCAATCAAAAATTTAAGGGGAAGATGGCTGAAAATGCAAAACTAATCAACCAGATAAGAAAACTCTTGCCACTTTTGTTGCCTCTTCATCTAAAGGAGGAAAAGTATCAGATGCAGGTAATTAGGGGAGCTTGGAACAGGAACAAGAGTCTTCAAAACAGTTTTCTGTTAGTTCTGTCATCCCATAAAACATATAGCATCAAAATAGTTCTGTGCAAAGACTGCAGCCAAGAGAGGGGGAAAATCCCCTCTAAATCTATTAAAGAAGGCTGCTGAATTTTGGGGTAGAGAAAACACAGCAACAATAAAAACCAACCTCCAAACCACATGCAAAAAAACCCAAACAACCAAAAAACCCCCAACCAACCAAAAAACAACAAACAAAAGAACAAACAGAAAACAAAGAACAACAAACCAAGCCCTTGTCCATGTCTCTACCAAAATAAAATGTTAACAGTGCTTCTTGGATCCAACAGGAAGATAGAGATCTCAAAATTGAGTTCTTCTACCCAGTATCCACCCAAAGAGCTTGCCATGAGTTAATGGCAGTAAAAAGATAAATGAATTAACTACTACAAGACTACCCAGATATAGACTTTTAAAGAGATTAGCTTGAGAAATGTTCTTCTCTTGGACATCAAGCAACTGTATTAAGTTCTGGGTAAATATGAAGGTGTCTCTGGTGATAAATGCTGCACCTGACTTGGAACATGCCAGTTACCAGGACCATGCATGGCCTCTGTCTTTTATGCCACCAGCAACATGCCACTGCTTCTGTTTGTCCTTCCAGAGTGCCACAGGTGGGGAAGCAGTGCATGTTGACCACATGCTGTGTTGGGAAGGCAGGAAGGATTATTAAGGAGCTGCAGTCAGAGCTGAAAATGAAAGCAACCAACCCTTGCTCTTTAAGAGTATTGATTTTGCTTGTTCAGGGAAGACACTCAGAGTAAGAAGTCCCATCTGCTTTCTAGTTCCTGTGAAGGTTGGTAGATGTGGTGACTCATGACTACCATTCAGCCCCTGCAGATGCTTTACCTGTTTGATTTAGTCATGGTCTCCTGTCTTCAGTTTTCTATGTTCATAGCAATCTGGTTTGTCTGTCGGGGGGAGGTTTGTTGGTTTGGTTTTGTTTGTTTGTTTTCTAAACCATCCTGGTATAACAAATAGACAAGAAACCAGAACTAGTGAGATCTTGAGGGAAGACTGACAGCAAAATACCACCATAAAACATGAGAGAAGCCAACATGAGAATGTTTTATGAATGCATCCAATGCACGCTGAAGCCATCAACAGCCAAGATATTAATTGCTGCAATTTTAACTCATTAAGTATAGGACTTGGAGATAAACACTAGTTAAATCCTGCCATCAGAAAACAAATGCACTGCTAAAAACCACAGCAAACAAAAAAAAAAACATTTAAAGAGGAAAGATGTTTATAGCCAAACAAGATTTTTTTTGGTTTATTGCCTTTCCAGATATACTCACAAGGAGCCATTGCCTTCAGACACACAGATCTGCTTCTTCTGGGTTTTAATAAAGATGGCATTATCAATTCTTTTGAGGGGGGGAGGGGAAGAAAAGCATATAATTGAGAACCACAGCTGGCATTATCAAATCCTGCTCATCTTGTGTGCATGTCTCATTTCCTCATGGAGGAAAGGAAAGCTCTCTTAGCAGAGGGGAAGGAAGGGAGAAGTTGCAACATTTCTCTTTTGCCTTCATTTTTTCCCCTTTAATGAAAGGGCCTTTGTCAGACCCTGGCCAATGTGGATCTATGTGAAACTGCTTAAAATACTGCTTCTAACTGCATTCTTGATCACAGGTACAGCTGCAGCCCTTCAGGGGTGCAACAAGTGCAGCATCAGCATCCAGCTCAGCACTGTGTGTAGCCTGTTTCCAGCTGAACATTGTCAGGGTTATGAGGAACAGACTTCAGGCTACCGGGGCACAAGGAGATCAAATGACAGAAGAACAAACTCCAAGGTGCCAACTCATGCAAGAATTAAGTGTTGTGCTTTATTTCTTTTATTACAAAGTTGGATAATTGGGGTCATCAGGAGCCCTGGCAGCCAAAACAACAAAGTGCAGCTCTGCGATGCAGCTCATTTTCCTTGCAGCTGTGCACCTATTTTCCAGACAGATTTTGGAGCAGGACTAAAAGTGTGATTGCTTCTCAGGTCTGTGAGTATTAAGCCATTCCCAAAATGCAAACCAAGAAAGCTGCAAGGTTTGTCATTCCCTGCAACTACAAAAATAAATGTGGTGAAGACTGGAGGAGCCTGAAGTATGTCAGTAGGCTGAGATTAGGCCATGAATGATGATAATCAGCTGTGGCTTGACTACTCACTTTCAACTCCAGAGAATTACCCTGAAATGCCACATGTATTTTTCCTGCTTAGCATTGGCATGATTCACCTTACAGGCCACGTTATATCTTGTTAGGAGCTTAAGTCTCTGCTCTGAAATGTCACTGCCCACTTGTCTGAACAGCAGAAATGCTGCAAGGCAAAACTTCAAGGAAATGAAACCATCTCAACCCAAGTTTCCTCTTCTCTCTTTTGTCAATCACATGCCCATACTTGTGTGCAAGTGGACCACTGACTACATTTAGATCAGCTCTGTATGGTGACAATGAAGATGAGAGGTTTTGACCACTCAGGATTTGTTAACAGGTTTTTAAAAACTATTTAAGTGGGCTTCATTTTATGACAAATCTCACAATTTACTACCTGTGGTCTCACATTCCTGACACAATTTGTTGAGCTGCAAGACAGAGGACTCTTCCTTGTGCAAAAAAATGAGCCTTAAGAACAACTGCATACTCAGCTTCACTAGCACAGAGCTGTGCACTGGATCTGCACACTCCTGAAAGCAGCATATGATAACTTCTAGAACAAAAGTATACTCAGGGACTTGGATAAGGAATTCTATCCAAGAGTCTCCAGGGAATTTGCCAGCATTGATCAATTCACCCTCATACATCTCAGGTATTATCATAAAATACCTGAGGCTCTAGACACCCTGATCTAGAGTGAGGTGTCCCTGCCCGTGGCAGGGGGTTGGAACTAGATGATCCTTATGGTCTCTTCCAACCCTGACTGGTTCTATGAAATTAGCCTTCCAGGATCTGAAGGGAGCTACAGGAAGGCTGGGGAGGGACTATTGACAAGGGCTTGTAATGACAGGACAAGGGGCAATGGGTTTGAACTGGCAGAGGGGAGATTCAGACTGGATGTTAGGAGGAAGTTGTTTGGAGTGAGGGTGGTGAGACACTGGCACAGGTTGCCCAGGGAGGTTGTGGCTGCTCCCTCCCTGGAGGTGTTGAAGGCCAGGTTGGAGGAGGCCTTGAGTGAGCTGTGCTAGTGGGAGGTGTCCCTGCCTATGGCAGGGGGTTGGAACTGGATGATCCTTGAGGTCCCTTCCAACCTAAACCATTCTATGATGCTATGACCAGTGACCTATGGACCCTTTTCATTACAATTGCCTTTTAATATGCAGGGTGACCCTAGATGAGCTGAGAACTACCATGACTAAGCCTAACAAGTTTATAAATGACTAAAGGTGAGCTGAGAACTACCATAACTAAGCTTAACAAGGTTTGATACCAAGCTAAAGACACCAGTCTGCAAAGCCAGACCAATTGCCATGCACACCCCTAGAGAGGCTGCTGGTCTCAGTGGTGGTATGAAGGCTATCATGGTCCCTATGCCAAGGCCAGCTGTGCTTGCCAAAGAGGTTACAAATTCCATCCACTCACTACCACCCCATACCAGACATTATCACACACAGATCTGTCAGCAGAGCTGCAGCTGGGAGGTCTCATTAATCCTCCTCTGTCAAAATAAACTGCACTGGTAGAACCTTATTAATTAACCCAGGTCACCTTCTTCCCTTGTTTGCTACAGTCATGTCCTAACTAGCTTATGTAGGAGCACCTCAGCGGTCCCCACATCCCTCTCTCCTCTTCTGAGCTGCTCCAAGAAGGCTGGAGATACCCAATCTCTATGAGGTATAATAAAACTCCTCAAGCAAAGCACAGTCCCTTATGCTTTAGTGAGCTGTGATCAGAGCAGTGCCCACAGCAGGCACTGACTGGATAGCTGCCAAGCGTGATCAAAGGCTGTTAACATCTCACAGCTTCTCACCCGGAGCCCAGCCATTGTTCTTCAGGACAGCTCTTCCTAACAGGAGAGCTACTTTGCAGAAGGGTTTGACAGTCTTCAAAGCAGATCTGTCACCCAGATCGTCAGAAGAGCTTAATGGGAGGGCAGGAAATTGTGTCCTAAGAAGGAAATGACGAGAATAACTGCCTGGTTTTGTAACTGTGGATTTGCTGGTGCTGGGTTATTTCACTGATCCAACAATTTCCCTGCCCCAGCTCCATCAGGGACTGATATCTGTCACCAGAGCTGAGGAAAGTGGAAACTCCAGAGAAGGTGTATAGTCTATTGCACAATGCTGGAAGTTCTGGGAAATTGTCCTCAGCGGCTCCAGGAATGGGCAAATTTGCATCTGAAGGCACAATGCCCAGGAGCAATTATTCTGCTTGTGTTTTTCTGACTTCAGTCAGTCTATGCTCTTCAGAATATAAACAGGAATGCTGAATGACAGTAACTGGTGAATGCTCATTTCCCAGCAAACCTGCTGGGCTCCATTTCTCATTGCCTTTGCCTACTCTAAAGTCATAGAATGGTAAGGTTGGAAGGGACCTCAAGGATCAGCCAGTTCCAACCCCCTGCCATAGGCAGGGACACCTCCCACTAGCACAGGTCACTCAAGGCCTCCTCCAGCCTGGCCTTGAACACCTCCAGGGAGGGAGCAGTCACAACCTCCCTGGGCAACCTGTGCCAGGGTCTCACCACCCTCACTGCAAACAACTTCCTCCTAACATCCACTTTCAATCTCCCCTCTGCCACTTCAAACCCATTCCCCTTGTCCTGCCATTCCCAGACCTTGTCAATAGTCCCTCCCCAGCCTTCCTGGAGCCCCCTTCAGATCCTGGAAGGGTACTCTGAGGTCTCCTGGAAGCCTTCTCTTCTGCAGGCTGCAGAGCCCCAACTCTCTCAGCCTGTCCTCACAGCAGAGCTGCTGCAGCCCTCTCAGCATCTTGGTGGCCTCCTCTGGACCCATCCAACAGTTCCATGTCCTTCCATGTCAGTAAGACACTTTCCCAGTCTAGGAAACCCTACCAGTGATGCAGAGCAAAGTGTTCTCTCTGAAAAGGCAGCGATCTGAGATTATTGTAGAGTGTGTTGGTGGAAGAGACTCAGGGTGGAGCATAAAGTGCTGGGGTAAGGCCTCAGCTGCTATGATTTAAAACAGCCCCCGAGGCTTCTCTAATTTACTTTGGAGCCTTTCCTAGAACAAGGTTGAACATTCTGCAGACAGGACATGAAACAAAAGCTTTTTGCACAGGCAAAAGCAAATTAAGCCATCCCTGAGCACAAGATGCTAATCCCTTCTCTTTAAAAGCCCAGGTGTTTCGAGTGAGAACTTAAAGCCTTGCCCAAGTGAGGCCAGGTGAAAACCCCACCTCTGTGTACACAGCCACGTTCCCCTTCCTCTGGGCTTGGTGGAACCCAGCTTGAGTGTAGATAACTAGGAAAACAAAAAAAAAAAAAGCAGCACAGCCTGGCCTCTGATAAAATAAAGCTGAAAAATGAGTGAATTGGAGGTGTGGAAGCAAGAGGTAGCACTTAGCTTTGAGAGCCCTCATTAGAATCTGTCTCTTCCACATATCTGAGCTGTTTATGGAGGATCACCACAGCCATTCAGCCTCTGTAAACTACAAGTGCTGGTCTAGAGATTTATGGTACCTTAGAAGAACTTAAGAGCCTAATCCTCCCCTCAGCAGTTGAAGTCTGTTACTAAACAAATATAGATGCACAAAGGTATTTTGAACTTGCTTTCCCCCTCCCCCTGATAAATGCAACGTGTTGTTGCAAGGTTTTTAGCATGAATTGTTTACCTAAGGGCTGGGTGGGTGAAAGGGAAGGAAGAGCACTAAAAGTTGAGAGTGATGTTTCCAGGTAACAGCCGGAGATGACAGCCAGGTGCTTTATGCATCTGCCTTCAGCACTGCTGATAAGAGGCACGCAAGCACCAATAAATTTGGAATAAAAGCATACTCTGCTTTGCATAGGGATATGAATAAAAGGTTCTGGCACATAATCACCAAAGCAAATTCTTCTGTCTGTACATTTGGTGAGACTCTGAAATAGGCTGCCCAGGGAAGTCAGGGATACCTGCTCCCTGGGGGTGTTCAAGGCCAGGTGGGTTAAAGCCTTGAGCAGCTGAGTCTAGTTGAGAGATCTCCCTGCCCATCGTGAGGAGGTTGGAGCAGATGATCTCTAAGGTCCCTTCCAACCAAAACCATTCTGTGATTTAACATCCTCAGTATCTAGAGCTTGGATACAGCACAAAGAAAACAGGAGGAGTAAAACAACAGTATCACAGTATCACCAAGGTTGGAAGAGCCCTCAAAGATCATCAACTCCAACCCATTACCACAGACCTCAAGACCAGACCATGGCACCAAGTGCCTCGTCCAGACCCACCTTGAACACCTCCAGGGATGGTGACTCCACCACCTCCCTGGGCAGCCCATTCCAGTAGGGAATGACTCTCTCAGTGAAGAACTTTCTCCTCACCTCCAGCCTAAACTTCCCCTGGCACAGCTTGAGACTGTGACCTCTTGTTCTGGTGCTGGTTGCCTGAGAGAAGAAAGCAATCTCCTCCTGGCCACCCTTCAGGTAGTTGTAGACAGCAATAAGGTCTGCCCTGAGCCTCCTCTTCACCAGGCTAAACAATCCCAGCTCCCTCAGCCTCTCCTCAACCTGTTGAGTGTGGGTCTTAAAGGGCTTTCAAATGCTTAGCACAGTCCATGCACTGCCATGGCATTTCTGTAAATCACACAGCAAGATCTTCCAATGGCATGCAGCACTTAAGCATCTTCTTGTTAATTCTCTTTATGGATCTCAAAGTGATGCAAGTAATTCAGTATCTGAGAGAGACAAGACAGCTGAGTTAGAAGAGATTCAGTTCTTAAAAAAGAGAGACCAAGATTTTTAACACCATAGTAAAACACTTGCAGCTAAAGTCAGTCTGCAGATTTGTAGGCACCTAAATATTTTCCAAATTCAGGAAGAGAATTTTGAGATTTGCCAGTAACCCCTTCACAAAAGCAGTG
>VWYK01036885.1:8678-79022 GCA_013399775.1 Semnornis frantzii
AACCCCCAACCCCCCAAAAACCAACCAAACAAACAAAAAACCAACACCATTAAAAAAAAAAAAATCACAGAGATCTCTAATTAAATTATCAATAACTTTCAGATGCATGCATGGTTCCTTCCCTAGTTTTACACCAGTACAGTAGCAGTGCTACCATGATTTACAACAATTAACTAAGGGCTTTTCAGTGCATTCTTGGCCTTGTTTTGGCTTTGTGATGGTTTGGGAGATCCCTGCCCCCAACACTTTGTAAAATCACCCAGACTAGGCTCAGTCGGCTGGAAGTTAAGGACCGAAGCTCTATTTACAGCTTAGCACAATATACAAGCAGATATATACACTATATACAGGAATAGTTACAGAAATATACAAGGTAAAGGTAATACAGAAACACAACTCCCCTCCCAGAAATCAGAGACCCCAGGAGAGACTCCCAACCACCCTTCCACCTTCTCCCCACCCCTATACCTTACCCCAAGGTTTGCCTTACACACAAGGTGAGTTTGGAGGATCGGCCAGGGAGGTTAGAAGGGAAATGGTGAAATTAGTGAAATTACTCAGCAGAGAGAAGGAAGCCAGAAGCTGCTAGACCGCCCAAGAGTGTCTGCCCCCGAGAGACTGTTATCTATGTTTTGAGTTCTTTTCTTAAACATCTCAGCAAGCCTATGAGTGAAGTAGACATCACCACTGTTTCCTTTTCATAGCCTATAATTTTCTCTATTAAAATATCCCAATTAGCCTCAAACCAGCACAGGCTTCCAGAGGACATCACCTGTTCTTGTAGTCAAAAAGAACAAACATTGTGCAACAGACTCTGAATTTGCTCCATTCACGGTTGCTTTGAAGATTTCTTTCCATCTCCAGACAGGAGTGGTAAAACTTGGAAATTTTGTGTGCAGTTCAGTGTTTAGAGGAATGTTAAAGCTTTTTATCCATCACTCTCACATCTGGGCTCACCACTGGTCCGCCAGTCCCCATCTCTGCCTCCATAAGAGCATCCTTAGATGCTCATACACCTGGCTGCACCTCCACAGCTGTTGATATCTCCTAAAATTTCAGTCAGAAATTTATCCTTCCTTGCAGACTCACAGATGGGGTAGACACTAAGTGGTGCTTCTTTGCATCACTGGCTTCTAGCTGGTGCTGTGCCACAGAGTGCTAGCCTGGAAACAACTATTTTAGAATAGAAATGGAAATAAATCCGGTCTGATGCAACAGGCATTCCCTCGTACTCTTCGTGTAAACACTTGTTCACGAACCAATGGCCCTGACTGCATGTCTCCAGAAAGCTGAAAGTGAGCTATTTTGGCCACATGCTTTATCTGGTGAAAAGCTAGATTTTTTCTACACTGCAGATGCTTGTTACTCAGGGGACTGAGGGAATAATTAACACAGTTCTCTGTAAAGCCAGCTTGAAACCAGTCGTGGATGCAGATTCAATCCTTTGTTTTACTGTGAAGCAGCAGCAAGTGATGCTGAAAGCTGGGAAGAGTTCAAAGGCAGCCAACAGAGGATCTGTGGTCCACAAAACAAGAGCTAGGATGAGAACTCCGAGAAGCGGCTGTATATCAGGCTGCCTGCAGCCCTCCGCCACCTACAGATCCAGATGCCAGGTACGGGAGGCCGCTCCAGCACTTCCCCGCTCTCGGGCCCGCCTCCCCCGCCGCCGCGCCGGGCCCGCCCCTCAGGCAAGCTGCAGGCTTCCGCCGGGCCTGNGCCCTGGGACCGCCGGCGGCTCCGCTAGGCTCGGCAAGGCCTGGCCGGTGCAGCGCGCGGTGCCAGGGCCGCTCCTTTCCCCCGCTGCTTCTCACGTACCTAATAGGAAAAGCTGCAAGGGATTCTGTGTTGCCTTCATGGCTGTCAGCACTGTTTATTGCCTGCCTGTGGAAACGATGCGTTCGCACACTCTGAACCCTGTTTTGTAGGCGTTGTGAGTCGGAGATACTGCAGAGACTCAGAGACAAAAGGTAACATCGCTGTTTTCGGAATGCAGTTC
The DNA here is from genome assembly GCA_013399775.1 of Semnornis frantzii. Classification (NCBI taxonomy): domain Eukaryota; kingdom Metazoa; phylum Chordata; class Aves; order Piciformes; family Ramphastidae; genus Semnornis; species Semnornis frantzii. Next base: position 10,675 of record VWYK01036885.1, read on the forward strand.
AGGTGGGAGAAAGATGTGCGGTCAGCTGGTTAAATAACTAACCACAGTGCACAGGGAACAAGGTCGCCCTGTGATTTCCCACCTCTCAGGTTGCTTTTGTTCTGCAGAGCGAGTACATAACCAACTAAACATTCTGAAACTGATAAAATACACTGTACAGATTTGGGGAATTTCACAGTTCAGTGCTCAAAGAACAGCTGCTGTACAGATGCGTTGTGAGTGCTGTGGTCTGGACTCTCTAAGGAGGAAAAGGACCCATTCTTCTACAGAAATGTGCTGCAAACCTGTTTAAAATAAAACAGATTAAAAAAAAAATAAAGACTGCTATGGAAGAAACGAGAGTACTCTGGCAAAACAGGAGCACCTTCATACTCTTCTTGCTCAGATATGTGTCTGACTCGGGTTTTCACAGCTAGCAGTGATTTACTGGTTTCCTGGAAGCATCTTTTGTAGGAGAGACTTCTGCTGTTGTTCCTGTGTTGTATCATCAGCAGTGGTTTGTCTCCCTTGCCATTAACAAACTATTGTCAAACAGAACATATTACCCAATGCTGCTCGGGGAAATTGTCCTCTCTCAGATGCTTCTTTGTTTATCTGGGGTCCAAAGGCTTTGTTCTGGCGTTTTGAAAATGCCCACCATTGGCTATTTATCTTCACCTGCATTTACACTCTTGTCTGTGCAGCCCATCATCTGTTGAGGCTTTGATCCGGTGCTCTGGTTTCTAACTGTCAATTTAACAGTGTCTGGTAACGCAATGCAAAGAACACGCACAGAGCTCCTCTGTCACAAGGGTGTACTGTACAGATTAATCTTGAATTGCTACGTGTGGGACAAGCCTTTCCTCAGCTTGAAAATAGAAGAAAGGGACCTTCTCAGAGGCTCATAGCACATGGGTTGTCTCAGTCCCAATTAAATCACCTTGAGCAGCCCCTTAGCTGTTGGTGAACCTGTCTCATAACTGATTTCAAAGTGTGACTGTGATTCCCTCACATGGTTTTGTTGGAGTGCTCAGGTTCTTCGTGCAGAGCATGAACACTGAGGTCTGGATTTCAGTAGCTTGCCCTGAAATATCTTCTTTCTACCTAAGTCAAAGACTTCTCATAGGACTTCATGTTGTCCTCTATTGTAAAAGTGGATGTGGAGCAGTTTCCTTCTCTTGAGCTTAGGGCTGACTTCTCAGGAGGAAGTGTAAGAACCTTAATGTTTCTATGCTGATGCTGATTCTGGAGAGTGACTCCAGAATCCTTTTGCAGAGAAATCATTGCGTCTTCTATCTTTTTCTTCTTAATCTGCAATTTTCTGATACTTCAACAGAGATGAAAGGACTGGAGCATGTACTTTATGAGGAAGGCTTGGGAGACCTGAGTCTGGAGACTCAGACTCAGACTCAGACTGAGAGGGGATCTAATAAATGTCTATAAATTGATGAGGGCTGAGGGTCAGGAAGGAAGGGACATGGACAGCCTCTTCACACTTGTGCCCTGGGATAGGACAAGAGGCAATGGATGGAAACTACAGCACAGGAAGTTCCACCTCAACATGAGCAAGAACTTCTTTACTGTAAAGGTGACAGATCACTGGAGCAGGCTGCCCAGAGAAGTTGTGGAGAGTCTCTGGAGGCTTTCAAGCCCTATCTAGATGTGTTCCTGTGCAACCTGCACTAGATTCTATGGTCCTGCTCTGGCAGGGAAGGTGGACTGGAAGATCTCCAGAGGTACCTTCCAGCCCATAACATCCTGTGATCCTGTGATCCTGTGAACAGGAACTCTTAAGTGGCACTCTCTTTTAGGCTATTGTTCAGATGTTTGAGCAGTTAAGTCATAAATTTCCCTTTTAATGAAGGCTTTGGTGAAACATCTTCGGTCATTGAGTCAAACACCGTGGGGAAACTGTTTCTCATGCAATATTAAGATTTGGAGAAGAAATGTGTTTTCTAGAGTCACGTTATAAGATAGGTACCTAAGACTTGGGTGTAACTATTTCTGCATCCCCTCCTATAGCTCTGCCAATGTGCTTTACAAACCAGAAGTGTTCTCTCTGTGATCAGATATGTGGAAAAGAGTAAGACTTGCAGCTCTTGGATGGTTAGCTCAAAGTACCCACTGTACTTTTGCTACAAATAATTTAAAGAACAACCTGAACTGCAGAGGATTTGGAATCCTTACGTCCATTTACCATTCAGCATTTGTGACTTCCCTAAATGCTGCCATGATGAACTCAAACCTCAGGAAGCTGAGCTAGCTGAGGTCCGTTTTAGTGTTCTGTTTAACTTGTTTGCTTTCATTTCATATGAAGGTTTGACACTCAGTTAAAAATAGCAGCTAGAACGTTGCAGAGTGAGGGAACAGAACAAAAAAAATGGTTGTAGAAGAGTCAAACAAAACAGCATAATTTTGCAGTGAAGGCCTTTTGGGTTTTTCATGACTTTTTATCACTCTCATTTTTATCTCCTTTTGTTCTTTACAGAAGGATGAGTAAGTTTCATTCCAAAAAGATGATGATGATGTCCTGTAAGCAGTAGGAGCAAGGAGTGGAGTTAACAATCTTGCAGGAAATGACCTCCCTAGCATTCAGAAAGGTGATTAAAACCATATATTTTTCCATGCTTTTGAAGTACTAGTAGTGTCAAAGTCTTATCTGTGGAGAGATTGCCATAGTAGTTACAGTAGGTTAGCTGCTGCCTGCACTCTTACTTCAAAGTTGGGTTTTTTTGCCTGCTTCTTACACTATTGTCCAGGAATCTAGATGTTATTAACTAATAGGCTAGACTAGACAGGAAAGGTGGATGGAAATCCTTCTTGCTGAGAGCTCATTGAAGCATCTGGCTTTAAATGAAGTGTCTGTGTGAGAGGCTATGGAATAAACAGGCAACGGGCAGGAGAAACAAGTCGCTGAACCAGGTGAAGCCCCCAGGGACAGTGCTGCAGACAGTTGTCTCAGCAGAAAATGGGACACTGCTTTTTTGCTAGGGGAAATCTGTGACTGCAGACCTGGAAGTTTCACCACTGCCAAGTGAATTAGTAGAAAACATAGCTAGTGGGAGAGCCAATGTGGCTTTTGTAATGGCAAAAGCCATGCCTTAAAAGAATGCTGGAGTTCTCCAAATGTTTAAATAACCATGTAGAGAGGTCTGGTTTACAGTCTGTACTCAGAGTTCAGGAAGCTTTTAAACAAGTCACCTGAGCAGCCCTTGCCATAATAAGGGAGTGTCCTGTCATAGACAAACAGTGGGTGCAAAGATAGGAAAGAGGATGTGAGTAAACGGGCAGCCCTGGTTCTGGCTGGAGGTCACTGTAAACAACCTGGAAAAACAACATCTCCAGCTGGTTTTACCTTATTTGCAGTGGTAAAGGAGAGGGCTGGGAGAGCTGAATTGCAAATGTAAACTGATTCATGTGGGTGGGGAGCGGCCCTAATTTCACACACAAAATGAGCTGAGATTTTGGAGCCATCGTGAGTAATTCTGTGAAGCTTTCTTCATTTTCTTCATTGGTTAAGTGTCAATTTAGATAGTTTTAGGCTCAGGGAAGACTCTAAGCTCTGGGTTACTAAGGGCACAGAAACTGTGTCAGGTTCAGCAAGTTCTGGTCTGGAGACATGGAGGATGCAATGGAGAGGCAGCTCATGCTTACTCTGTTTTTCCCTGGGCTTCTGCTTTTGATCTGTGCTGGAGAGCAGGATACAGGGAGAGGTATCACAGAATCATTGAGGCTGGAAAAGACCCCTGAGACTATTGAGCACAGCCTGTGACCTAACACCATGACACCAGCTAAACCATGCCACCAAGTGCCACATCCAGTCTTTTCTTAAAGACCTCCAGGGATGGTGACTCCACCTCCTTGGGCAGTCCATTCCAGTGCCTAATCTCCCTTTCCATGAGGAAGTGCTTCCTGACATCCAGCCTAAACCTTCCCTGGCACAGCTTCAGGTCATGCCCTCTGGTTCTGTCACAAGTTGATGGGGAGCAGAGCCTGACCCCCACCTGACTACAACTTCCCTTCAGGTAGTTGTAGAGAGTGATAAGGTCCCCTCTAAGTCTCCTCTTCTCCAGGCTGAACACCCCCAGCTCCCTCAGCCACTCCTCATCAGCCTTTCCCTCCAGCTCCCTCCCCGGTCTCATTGCTCTCCTCTGGCCCTGTGTCCGCCCCTCAGTATCTCTCTTGCGGTGAGTGGCTCAGAGCTGCGCACAGGGCTTGAGGTGAGGCCTCCCCAGTACCAGTACAGGGGCACAATTACAGTCCTGCTGGCCACACTGATACCATAGGCCTTCTGTGCCAGCTGGGCACACTGCTGGCTCATGTTCAGCCAGTGTCCCTTGGTCCAAGCCAGCGCTGACTGTTGACACAAGCCCATGTTGAACCTTTGGCTGGCTGTTGAGAAAGGTGTTCTTGGGTATGCTGCTTCATTGTGTGCGAGGAAAACTTGGAAAGGTAGCTGGACCTGTGAGACAAAAGTCCATGCTGATCAGTGGTGTTTTGTGGGGTTTTTTTAACCTCCTTTTAGTGAAAACTCATTAAATAAATAGGGAAATACCTTCAAATGCAGTCTTTTTGGAGGATTAAAGAAACCTGTGCAGATTCAGTTGTGTCTGTCTATAGGGTGAGCTGTATTTTATTCTGATTTCCTGTGTCTCTCTGATAGTGCCTTGCAGAGTTCCTAAACTCACCTCAGACTGGCCCAGCAGCCCTTAACTCTTTAGGCAGACTTATTCAGCTCTTGATCTTCCATTTCTGCACTGCCATGTGGATTTTTTTGTGCATGTGTATATGGGTGTACTTAACAACTTGTAGCAAGTTTGATTACAACAGAATTAGTCAAAAAGCAAATAAACCCCCTGCATCAATAAGCCCCCAGCTGGTGTTTAGTGGAAGCACAGAAATAGAATTTGTTTCCTATATAAGCAAGAAAACCTAGATAGAGGTGAAGAGCTGCAGAATTTGTCTGTAGGCTTGCATGTAAAGAGATTGTCTCTTACTTCCCAGATCCATAGGGATGGGGTGCTGGGTGTGGACTCTCTTCTATTTGCAGTATGCAGCCGAGGAGGGGTCTCTGTGTGCAAGCATGTCCTGTAGAGAAAGTGGAGACAGAAGCCTAGGGGTTTATAGTTCATATCTTGCTATGAGACAAAGAGTGGACTGGGGCTTTCCCAGATTTCTGAGCGCAGGTGGCAGTGTCCTTTCATTCTGTACAATGCTGTACATGACTCATTTCTCGGGACTATGAGGCAGTTTCCTACTGCCACTTCTAAGGAGAGCTGAAGATAGAGAATCTAAGATTGAGTCCGACCAATGCTGAGATCCATCTAGGATCAGCCCATGGTGATGAAGTTGCAAGTGCCCCTGGGTATAACATTTGCATGAGAGCACTTGCAGCTTCTTCTTCATTGGCAGTGCACTAAGTGGCAGGCAGATGGGATCCAGTTTCTCATGTCGCATTCCATGAGAGCACAAACCACCAAGTGAGTCAATGCTCCACTCAGACTGGCCCTGTTTGCAGCACTCCTTGTGTGTGACTGATGAACTGGAAGTTCCAGTTAACACTGTCAGAGGAGTCTGGAGGTGCTGTCTTCAGCATGAAACCTTCCCTTGAGTGAGTCTTTTCAGAGGGTGGGCCTGATATGGGGCAGTGTTCCTCCTCCATCCTGTCCTTCTTGCAGCCTTTTCCCTATTCAAGCCCTTCTCCCTAGGCATGACTCTTCTTTGTGAAAACCACCAGCCAGTTTTGTCTGAGGCAGACTGGTGACTTGTGACAGAATTTTTAAGAATTCCCAGCATGTGAGAGGCACAGTTCAGAGCAGCACACCTGGCACAGAGCTGCCCATTCATCACTGACTTACTGCAATCGTGATTTAGAAGTTTAGAGAAAAAAAAAAAAACCCACACCTCTCTGCCAGTCCTGCCAGTGTGACTTGGTTTTTTTCCTGTCTATTTTTATGTGTTTATGTCTGGATTCTTCTGAAGTGAAATGTGACACTGGTGAGGAGTTGGCACTGGTGATCCAGAGTGCAGCAATGCTAGATTTGTTTCAGTGTAGTTCAAGGAAACTATTGCTGGTGGATTTTTTTCTTGGTGAGAAGCATCAGAGCAAGACAAAGCTTGGTTTTGATGGTGAAAAATTTTGTAGTCATTTTTAAAAGCTGGTGACAAATGAATGGCAATAGCTACTTAATTATATAAATGCTTCCCTTGTGGGTTCAGCTGTACGTAGGATTCTTTCTCTAATTATATATGTTAAACCTTTGAGGTTTTTCCCCCTTGTATCTACATGTGGTTGAATTTCAGAACTGCTGAGACATCTTCTGAAATCTTATGTCTTTGCATTCTAGTGTAAGAGTGCTTTTTTGAGGCTGCCACTGTCCAAATTTAGTACCAGCAGAACTCTTCAAGTTTGGTTTCAGCTTTTTGTGCATTCAGAGAAGTGTATTCCCCACTGGTTTCATAGCTTTTTGTGTACCAAAGACTAACAGATCACAAAATGGCTCAAGTTGGAAAGGACCTCAGAGATACTGATGATCAGAGGGCTGGAGCACCTCTCCTATGGTGACAGACTGAGAGACTTTGGGTTATTCAGTCTGGAAAAGAGAAAGCTCTGAGGTGACCTTATTGTGGCCTTAGGGACTTTTTAGGGTGTCAGGCGGTGATAGGACTGCGGGTAATGAAGCAAAGCTAGAAGTAGGTAGATTCAGGCTGGATGTTAGGAAAAAGTTCTTCACCATAAGGCGCTGAGGCACTGGAAAAGGTTGCCCAGGGAGGTGGGGGAAGCCTCATCCCTGGAGGTCTTTAAGACCAGGCTGGATGTGACACTGAGCAACCTGATCTAGTGTGATGGGTCCCTGCCCATGGCAGGGGGTTGGAAGTGGATGATCTTTGAGGTCCTTTCCAACCCTGACAATTCTGTGATCATCTACCCCAACCCCCCACCAGGGGCAGGGAGGCCTCTCAGCTAGACTCAGCTGCTGAAGGCCTCATCCAACCTGATGCCCCGGGGGGATCATCTCCAGCAGTACCCCAGCTGCACAATGGTCTTTTGCTAGCCCCTTAAAGAACTGGCAGCTGTTCTTGAGTTTCAGTCAGCCATGCACTGTTGGTATCATCATCTCCATCTCCAAAATCTCTGAGCCTGTTTCAAAGTACTTTATACAGTGACTAAGTTTGTTCCTGTTGGGCAGGTGTAAGGACTGCAGCACTGAAACGTTCCCTTTCTGAAGCTCATAGAGTAAATTGCTGTCAAACCTAGAAGAATCATCCCAGGTTAAATGCTTGCCTCAAATACCTAATTATTGACTGGAGGAGACATCATCTTTCTGGTGGGTTGGATTTAAAGCTTATTTTGTGCAGATTCTAACACAAACACTTCGATAGCATGATAAACAAATCTGTGAATCTCCCAACTCAAGTGTTCTGTGTCCTCTGGGGTTGTAGAGTCTGCTGAGGTCACAGAACTGTTTAAAATGATTGACACCTGACTTGTGTGGACTGAGTTTTTGAGGTACTTGCTTCCTGTTCTGGCTGCTTAGGTTAGTAATAGGGAAAAGCAGCTAGCACTAGTTCGTCTTTGTTTTAAATTTCTCCATTTCCTATCCTAACAGTTAGAAAACTTCTTTTTACTAAGTGGAGGAAAGTTGCTTTTCATCTGCAGTCCTTAAGAGATGAATACTCAAACTGGAGTTCTTGATTTGCTTGTCAGTAGAGCCCAATATTTGCCTTCCCTAATGCGGACACAGCTAACTCTGTCACCTGCACCTGTACTTTGCCTTAATTTGTCTGAGCAGTCATAGCCTTGAGATTCACTGTTGTGGAGAGATGTGTGAAAATAAGAGTTTGTGGGAATGAGTTAATTTTCAATTAGTTCTGTGTTCCTAATGTTTATATCCATTTTCTAGGACCATGCCAAGAAAAAGAAAGCTGTTGACTCAATTAAGTGCTCTCCAAAAGAACTCCTCCAGCTTCCCTCCATGTGATACTTTGGACAACCTGAGTGCCACACCAGATGACAATTCTTCTCCAAAAAGCAGCAAATACTTTGCAGTAGAGGGAAAAAACCCTTCCCAGCTAGAAGCCGATTTTTTCAACCAGCCCTGTATTAGCCTGGCCAAGGCCTTTCTGGGACAGGTAAGATCTGAACACTGAGCTGACTGTCCTGGAGCACTTCCTAGGTAATAACTTGAAGTGAAAGGATGGAAATCTTTCGTTGCTATTTGACTGCAGGGCTTTGCTGTTTCAGGAGTACAGCTCTGAGTCCTTCTCTTGTTAAGTGCAGTGGAATTTAAAGATCAGTGGCTGGCTATTTCAGATGAAGTCAGGGGAGTCACTTCTTGAGTTTAGTTTACTCTCAGAATTAGCATTTTGTGGGTTTTTTTCTCTTTTTTGTTCTGGTTTACTGCAATGTACTTTGCTGCTTGTGGTTCAAAGGTTGTTTCAGGCCCATTATTTTCTTTTCAGGTACTGTTTTATTTGGTTTTGGCTTTTGCTTAGCCTAGAGGAAAGTGATGCTATGTAGTCAGCACCATCTTCTCTGTTCCCATTTTACTGTCTTGTGATGGTGATAGCATGGCAGGCCCTGGCCCTTTTTTACCAGCATCCACTGTCACAGTGTACTTGAGTATTTCATTTTTGTCTGCAAGGGCAGCAGACTGCCTGCTGCATTCTTTGGTGCTGCCCTCTATGCTTTGGAAGTTCTGTCTTGTTCTACCTGCTGTCAGTTTTGCTGTTCTTAGTAACTCAGTGTTGTCAGTACACGTGGTGAGCAATCTGTGTTAACCTTTCTGAGGTTAACAAGCCCTAGTGTGTGGAGACTTTGAGGACTCCACAGTCTGTCAGCTACATGCTCTCCGCTCCAAAAACTGCTCTTCCTATCTTGGCTGAGTTTTCAAGGCATTCTTTGCTCCTGAATGGACCTTATCCCCGTGCAGAAGTTTTGAAGGAGTGTTTGGGCCTTGCTGAAAGCCTTTGGAGATTAAATGTGTCTCTTCTGCTTAGTGAGTCTTCAGAAACCTCTCCTGCTCTTTCCATGGGATTGAGTCCCTCCAGTGTTTGCCCCATAAAAACTCTGCTCTGGGACCTCTTAACCACAATTGCAAAACGTGGGTTTAGTTTCACTGCTGTGCTCTTACCTTCTTGGAGACTTTTTTATACCTTTGTCTGTAGGTTTTATGACTTCAGGAATTTGTTACACACACTGTTGGTTTTGGCCTGCCTTGCTGTCTCTAGCTTTATTTTATTTTCTGAAGATATTGTCTTGCTTGTAATTAACTCCTTTGCTCTGCTCTTTCACCCTGCTGGGTTTTTTTTCGGTCTGCCTCAACCTCCCTCTGATACACCCTGTGTGTGTTTGCTATCTTTATAGACATCCTGCTAGAGGTTTGCCTTCCCAGCTTTAACCTTTGGCTGCCTCCCTAAGTTCTTCCTAACAAGCTTCCTCACTTTATGTAGCTTCCCCTTTTTGCTGGTAAGCAGGACTCTGACAAGATTATTTTTGGACCTCAGAGCTTGTGGAAGGACACTGAAGTTTATACTTCATGGCTGTGACACAAAAGTTGGTTTTCAGGGATAAGTCTTTTCCAGACACTGCTTTTGCTCTGGATCAGCTTGAGACTTTTGGCACTTGGCAGATCCTGGATTACTCACTCTGCAATACTCTGTGAAGCATTGGATGGTGTCTGAACCAGCCTGGGGCTCTGCATCCTGTCCGACTGTGGGATTTACTTGGTCTGCAAGAGGATACCTGAAGGCTCCCAAAACTGATGCAGTTTGTTGTTGTCTCAATGACTCTGACATCCTTCTGCTTTCAGTTACCCTGGGCAGCTGCTCTTTTTAGTCCTAATTCTCTGCTTTTCCTATTTAGGAAACCAGGTAATTTCTATCTGAATTTTAGATTTTTCTTTGCAGTATAAACCTCACTCTCCCCTGCCCTATTCTCTTATTTTCTTCTAATTACCACTACAATGCTTCATTCACTATCTTATTTTCTAATTACCACTACGATGCTTCATTCACTATCTTATTTTCTAATTACCACTATGATGCTTCATTCACTATCTTATTTTCTAATTACCATTACAATGCTTCTTTCACTATCGTATTTTCTTCTAATTAGCAGCACAATCCTTCATTCACTATCTTATTTTCTTCTGATTACCACCACAGTGCTTCTTTCTGCCAAATATTGGAGGTGCCTGGTACCTCACTTACTTTGAATGTGAGAACTTGAGATCTTAGAAACAAAAAAACTAAAAATATACACTCAGAAATGGCTTCTGAAAATATTTAGCACGGGCTAAACCAACAGCAAGGTGACATCCAGCTGCCAACTGTGGAAGCTGACTTCTGGCACATCCACGCTGATCCGTTAGCAATCCAGCACAGACATCTGGTGGGAATGGAACTGGGTTTCTTGGAGGTCAGTTTTGAATGGCCGGCTTTCAGCTATGGGAGTGCTGAGTGGTACAATTAAACTGATGGCTGCTGCCTAAACCAGGCAGTAGTGCAGGATTTATTAAACATATGTTCAAGGAATCAGGTCAAGCCAGAAAAGCCTTTGTAGGAAGTTCAGTGATTGTTTTATTTTTAAAGAGAATCTTTTCACTGTCACAGTTTCCCTCCCTTCATGTCTGCTTTGGTTTAGGTAAAGAGGTGCCAGCAGCAAGGAACACGCTACCAGCACAGAGATCTGCTGCTGGCTGCCTGAGGCCAGTTTGCAGCTCCCCTGCACTGCCCTTCTCTGTGTGCAGCAAACATGGAAATAATTTCTGCACATTTTGGCCATGGTTATCTCTATGGGCAGGGGCTAGGACTTGTTTGAAACATCACTGAGGATCCAGACCATCTAATCACAGGAGCTATTTAATTTTGCCCATGTCCTGTTGCTGCTGATATCAAGAATGCACGTTCATGATGCTTCAGTGTTAATATTGGTGGTGCTTTTTTGCCTTAAACCTGGTGGATCAGGGTGGAGAATAGAGCAAATAACCACAAAAGCAACTCTGTGGGCTTCATTGTACATAGGACCATAAATTGGTTCTTTATGATGCCGCTACATCCAGCCACTCCAGGCTTTTTTTATGGGGTGAATGGCAGGCAGGAACTGCTTGCACTGGGCTGTGGCCTGAGCAGCAGGAGCTGAAAAGGTTCACAATAGCTGCCAGGCTGGACTGGTGAGTGAAGAGCAGAGGCTGTAGCACCAGCAGGTCCCTTTTCCTGACCTCTCTGTTTCCACAGCCCTTGTGCTCTGGTTCTTCTGTTCAGAGGGTTGCTAATTGATGCACCCTGACCTCTCTTTCAGATTTTAGTCCGCAGACTTCCTGATGGCAGAGAACTCTGGGGGAGGATTGTTGAAACAGAAGCTTATCTGGGTGGGGAAGATGAAGCTTCCCACTCGAAAGGGGGGAAGCAGACACAGCGCAACGCAGCGATGTTCATGAAGCCAGGGACTCTCTACGTCTACCAGATCTACGGCATCTACTTCTGCGTCAACGTCTCCAGCCAAGGTGAGTGAGCCCCATGGGCTCTGCCTGCCCACAGCACAGCTACTCCTGCTCTGCTGCAGTCACTCTGAGCTCCCCAAGGGCTGGCATCTGAGTTCTGGCACTGCAAACATACTGCCCGTGCTAAATATCAGCATTATACTGAGGCCATCTCCACATTACACCGAGGGCTCTCAGTCCCAGCTGTTTGAGCTGCTCAGGCACAGAAAGAAAGACTGGGAGAGAGTCTTTGTGGAATGGAATTTTTGGTTCTGAAGACCTGGTTGCTGCCTTATTTATGTGATTCACAGGATAACAGGATGTTAAGGGTTGGAAGGGACCCAAAGAGATCATTGAGTTCAACCCCCCTGCCAGAGCAGGACCAGACAATCTAGCTCAGGTCACAGAGGAACAGATCCAGACAGGCCTTGAAAGTTTCCAGAAAAGGAGATTCCACAGCCTTGCTGGGGAGCCTGTTCCACTGCTCTGGAACCCTTACAGTAAAGAAGTTCCCCCTTGCATTGAGGTGGAACCTCCCATGCTGCAGCTTATAGCCATTGCTCCTTGTCACTTGGACAAGTGACCTTTGTTCCTCCAAAGTGGTGATGGAGAAGTCAGTTTGCAGCCTAATGATGGCCTAAATCTTGGCGTCTGCTGTCATGACAATTTTTTCTGTCTCCTGTTGTTATCTTCAGAAGCTGTAAATGTTAGAGAAAACAAAGAGGTCTGAGGTCCTAAGGTTAAGCAAGGAGTCAGTGTTAGGGGAGTAGTGAGACTTTGGAACAGGGTACCCAGGGAGGCTGTGGGTGTTCCTGGGGGTGTTCAAGGCCAGGTTGGATGAGGCGTTCAGCAGCTGAGTCTAGCTGAGAGGTGTCCCTGCCCCCCTGGCAGGGAGATCAGAGATGATGATCTCTGAGGTTCCTTCCAACCTGAGCCATTCTAGGATTCTATGATTCCTTACTCAGGGTAGGATTCTTGGTGTTGAAAGATAAGGAAGAATAATTTCTGTTAAAAGAATTTAAAAAGCTGGGCCTTTCAAGTCTAAAGAGATTTCTCTGAAATTTATCCTTTGGGGAAATTTCCCTTCTATACCTGTTCAGTTTTGTAGCAAATCAATTGCAGAGCTCAGTGTATGATGGATTTAGTTGGAGTTTGTGGTACCGACTTACTCTGTGTTAGGCTGTCACACATGCAGCCATGCTGACACGAAGCACAGCTGGCACCCCCAGCTTTGCCAGGAGCACACTGCAGTAGAGAGCGTGGCCGTGCAGAGAATCACAGAGGTCTGCGTTGGAAGGGACCTCCAAAGCCCCTCCAGTCAAACCCCCTGTGCAGTCAGCAGAGACATCCTCCACTAGATCAGGTTGCCCAGAGCCATGGTGAGCCTCACCTTGAGTATCTCCAGGGATAAAGCCTCAGCTACCTCCCTGGGCAACTCGTTCCAGTGTTCAGCACCCTCACGGGTGCATGGCTGCTGATGGATCTGCCTACAGAAGTCGGATTTATCACTTGCATACATTTGCTCAAGTGCAGGTATGCTGGAAGAGAAGCTGGAGAGGAATCTACTTGAGGTGCTTTTGTCATCTGAAGAGAGATGGAGAAGCAGCCTGGCCTGAGGGAGGGGTTGAGGTCATCTTTCCTGATGCCACTCACACACCTGAGTAAAGGCAGAAGCATTTCCTTCTCTGGACATGGGACAGGTCTTGGAAACCTTAGAATCTGGCTGTGGCTATGCAGAAACCACAAAGAGACACCACCCAAGAGAAGTGTTGTGGCATAGCTTGGTCCTCCTTAGTAGCAGAGAGCATGCTTTGGGTGCAGGATTGGTTCCTAATGGGATGGGTTTCAGGGAAGTGGATACAAAGTATCCAGGTCCTTCAGGGTCTCCCTGGGAATGCCATGAAAAGCCAAGGGCGCTGTGGTCTGCTTCTCTGCAGTTTGCCAAGGTAGGCATTCTGCTGCCAGACCTAAAAGGACAGCTTGTGAAGCCCTGCCTCAGGGTCACACTCTGTGTGATCTGATCCTAGACGAGGACTTTGACTTTGAAGGACGTGTTTCAGGAGCAGTGAGTCAGACGGATGGAGAGAGGAGAAAACTGTCTTCTCTCCAGTGGCCAAGAGCTGTTTCCAAGAATGGGAGCTGGAGCCATTCCAGGGAAGCAGCAGCAAACTGCACAGTGGTGGGGGTGGACTTCCCTATTGTTTTATGATTTCTAACTGCTCCAGGAGGGAATTGGCCTCTGCAGTGCTATCAGATCCCAGGTTTTAACTCTGAATGCTACTCGTTCCATGGAGTGACTCCTGGGCATGGGAGGCAGACACTTCTCTCTGGACTTGGCACTGCTGCTGCTGGCCTGTCAGTGGCTGTGGCTGTGCTGGGCAGGTGCTGAAGCCAGATAACCCCTGAGAACAAACTGCTGCAGGCAGGAGTTGAGTTGGAACGATTCATCTACTCTTTAATGATTAAAACTTCATCAGTGCAAGTATGCTTAGGAGGACCTGGACATCATCCTGGAGGTATGGGCACAGATGGAGGCAGCAGTTTGTCATGGCAGCTCTGCAGCCTCCCCCTGCCTGCTGTGGTGTTTGGGGGCTCTGCCTGTGTTCTGGGAGCAGTTGCAATAGTGGAGGGCCTCTCTCTTCACATGAGCTCCCAAGGACTCAGTTCAATCCAAATGTACCCAGAGTTTCCACTTGTAGCTGTGAAGGATGAAAGCAATTAGCGCAGTGAGGGACTGCTCAGAGTCCCAGGGCTGTGCTGGCCAGCGAGGCAGTGTCTTGATGTGGAGGAGGTCTCTGGGCATGGATAAAAGCAGACTTAAGACATGGAGCATGTTCTTTAAAATCTCAGATGACCTTTGAGCTCTGAATCTCTGTAGTACAGGGAAGCAACTTTTGGCTGTCAGATTTGCATCAATTCCTACCCTTAGAGAGGGGAGTGCCTGGGAACAGATTGCTGGCAGCTGCTGAGCTCCTCTGAGGGCAGTGGAGGGTTCTGAGCAGGTTCAAGGCAACAGCCACACCTCGCAGAGCCAAGACTCAGGCCCTCAGCTGGGAGCCAGCAGGGTGATTCAGCGTGGGAGCTGTACAGCACATGAGAGGGGTTCTATTTTTGGAAGCAGCAGGTCCCCAGGGATCTGCCAGTGCCTGCACAAAAAGCCTTTGCCAGGCGAAGCAGGGCTGCAGATGTTTGAGGCTGGAGAGAGGACTCCTGTGGAGTGGCACAGCGCAGCTGCTGGTGGCAGGAATGCTGTGGGTGGCTTGGCACAAGGGGTGCTGTGTGGGGCACAGCACACAGCCTGCTTTGCCAGGCGTACTCCTCGCCCACTCATGTCATGAGAAGACCTCCTGCTGTCCCATGGAAAACCAAGGAAGTGCTTATGTCCCACTTAGGCTGAAGATCCTTGTCACAGTGAAGTGTCTGTGCCCAGAGCTGCATCTTTGTTTCACTGCCACCAAAATCAGGGAGGGCACCTGGTTACAGCACCCATGGGGACTGCTAAAGGTGGCAAATCACACTGGAGAAGAGATCTCGTCAGTGTGCTTCAGTTCTTGTCATAGAAGGTTCTCCTCTGCTAAAGTGATGCTCCCAGGGCTGTGCATCCTAGCCAGAGGCTGTGCACCTCCTTCCTGCCCTGCCCTTTGCAAAGCTTCTCTGGCACTAGGGTTCAGATTGCTTCATCGTAGCCACAGTCCCCCCACTGCTGTTCCACCCCCAGGAGGGTATTAGAATCGGCAACGCCTGCAGCCAGGGCTCCCTCAAGCAGCAGCGGCGACAGCAGCAGCAGTGGGGGCAGTGCCTGCAGCTCCTCCCCGGCTGTCTCTCTGCCCAGTCTAACTCTGCAGGCTGCCTGGGGCTGCTGGCAGCACCCGGGCTCATCCCCGCCTCCTTTGCTAGCTCGAGCTCTCCTAATTGGAGTGGTCGAGGTCCTCTGGGTTTGGGAGCAGCTTTAGGTGGCTGTGCCAGAACTCAGCCATGCATCTGCGTGTTCCCGAGCATCGTGCTGACATAAGGAAAGCCTCTTGCCCTCTGGCAAGCCTTGGAGCATAGACTAGGTTAGGAACAGCAAGAAGCAGGGCTGGGGAAAGCAAGACTCAGAGCTGCAGAGCACTGGACACTCGAGGGAAGGGGGGCGCACTGACCACGGGCTGACTGCAGAGCTTGGCTTATGAAGCCAAGCGGCCTAAGATGGACAGGCTCTGTGGGTGGGCATTGCAGATGGCACCTGCCTCCACTGTGCTAAGCTGGGCCACAGGCTGAAGTGCTGGTGGTGGTGGGGCTGGAAGCTGAGACCTTCTTGCTGAAGAGCCCTGCTCTAACACATGGCTCTTGTCCTGCACAGGGGAAGGGGCTGCGGTGCTGCTTCGTTCCCTGGAGCCCCTGCGAGGTCTGGAGGCAATGAGGGAGCTGCGCAGTGCATCCAAGAAGGCACCCAGCAAGCTGCTGAAGGACTGGCAGCTCTGCAATGGCCCCTCCAGGCTCTGCCAAGCCTTTGGCATTGACAAGGCATTTGACCAAAGGGACCTGACTCAGGATGCAGCCATCTGGATGGTGCCTGGACACGACCTACCCGGGGAGCAAGACGTGGTAGCCACAACAAGGATCGGTATCGGCAGCCGGGGAGAGTGGACACAGAAACCTCTCAGGTTTTACTTGAGAGGAAACAAATTTGTCAGTGTTGTAGACAAGAAAAGAGAGAGAGAGATGGCAGCAACGGGACATGTCCCTTGCAGCTGACAGGTCTTGTAAGTGTGCCACTACCCAGGATGTGAGCTGTGCTCTGTGTGGTGCCTCATTGCTTGGCAGCAGCTGGAATAGTGTGGCTGGAAAGCTCTTAACAATAAATGTTCTTTATCACCAGGAATGGGGAAGGAGGAATTTGATTTGAGGGGTCTGGCATGAGATTCCCAGCCGGAGCTGAGGTTGGGTTTGGATCTTGAAGGCCACTTTCTCCCTTGCCAGTGGATCCAGGCTTAATTAAGGTTCATGGCTCTGCCCTGCTCCCCAGCAGAGGCCATCACGCAGCTGCTGCAGGGGAATAGTCCCAAGAGTGGATGGCAGCAGGGCTGGCTGAAAGGGTGAGAGCTGAGAGAGGAGGGATCTCACTGTTGTCTACAACTACCTGGTGGAAGGGTGTAGAGAAGTCAGAGCCAGGCTTTTGTCAGGCGGGATGAGAGGCAATGGGCACAAGCTGTGGAAAACAGGAAATTCTCATTAGCTATATGGAAAAAAAATTCCCATGGGGCTGGTCAAACACTGGCACAGTGACCTGGAGAAGCTGTGGGACATTCAAAGCACTGAAGAGCTCCTGAGTGACCTGATCTAACGCACTTTCTTTGAGCAGAGGTTTGGACAGAAGACCTCCAGAGACACCTCCCAGAATATCCCAGTCTGGAACATCCAGCTTAGGGAACAAGAGTGGAGTTTATTTCCCCAGCCCCTTTCAAAACCAGGTCAAAACTTAGCAGTGTGTGAATCCCAGCAAGCACCAATGCTGAGATTGCTGTGATGCCACATCCTGCAGGAGGCAAAGGAGGAAAAAGGTCCCCAGGGATTGAGGTGGGAGCTAAAGCTCCCAGTTGGACCCAGTTTGTGCAGGCAAGTGAAGCTCTGGGAGAAACTCCAGTCTCTGGCTGTGGTGTATGGGAAAGTCTTAAAGGGGAGTCTCTGCCCTGGAAGCCACCACCATGGAGGTGAAGGACGCCCACACCCCTTCTATCATGGCCACAATCTGAAGGCTCTGCTGTACCCACATGGTTGTGCCAGGCTGTGAGCAGAGAGAGGCAGCAAAGGCCTGTGAGGGTGGCAGGTGGGGCCCATCCTGCCTTGTGCTCTGCTCTGACCTTGGACCAAGGGCACAAATGCATAGCAGCAGGGGTGGTGACAGACCCCTGAGACACCCCAGACCCATTCTGGGAACCTTCCAGAGCACCACAGTGCCCATGCCCAGCAAACTCTGCCCGAGGGGAGGACCCCAAGGCCCTGGAGACTATAAAAGGGGCCAAGTTAGCCGGGCTGGTACCCCATTGCCATGAGACCCCACACAGAAGACCACACCACATGCCACTCTATCCTCTCCCCTCATCTTCTCCAGTCCCTTCTGCCCGTGTGACACTGGGCAGGCTGCAAAGCACCTCCTTTTCTGCACTGCTGCTGCTCTCTAGCTTGAATGAAGAACTCTCTTGGGTTCCACAGCCACCTGGGGCTGCCTTCCCCTTGGTCTGGTGGTGGGGATCCCGGAACCCAGCATGGCCCTGTCCCTAAGCACAGGCTCTGGGGCTCAGGTCACCTTCCCTGGGTATGCAGCACAGAGTGCTGAGCAGCTGTGGAGAGTGGGGGCCTCAGGCCAGGGCTGAGCTGCCAAGCTCCCGCTGGCCCCTGAAAGAATACTGTCACCCCTTGTTCCAGCTTTGGCATGGCTGGAGGAGCAGTGCTGATGAGGAAGCAGTCACATACAGCCCTGTGTGTTGTTTTCCAGCTGGACAGCTTTAGCTAAGGCCAGGTTCCCAGTCTGGCTCTCTGCAGCCACAGCCATTCTGGCAGGGAGGGAAACAAAACAATCCTTGAGGGACAGGTCTGAGTGCCCTTGGCACCTGCAGCTGCTCACTTCAGCCCTGTCCACCAACCAAGCTCTCCGTGCCCAGTCAAAAACTGGCAACCCTGGACAGCCATAAGCACAAAGGCTGCGTGGTGACAGCGTGATCTAACAGGCACTTGGTGACAGGGATGCCAGGGAGAGGAAATAACAAGCTTGGACCTCACTGAGCAGCTCATTCTCATTCATGAAACTGTTTACTTGTGATACTTCCTACCTGTGTCCTCACTGCTGCCACATAACAATGGCTAGGCAGAACATCCTGGCACCCAGGGACATTTCCCTAAAAGCCAGCTAGCTCCACTCCAAGCAGAGGCCATGGGTGCTGTGCCATGGGCACAGGCTGCCCATGAGCAGTGACCCAGCAGCCATGGTGCTGGGGAGCAGAGGAAGTGCTGTGAGGCGCGGGAGGTGAAGCTCGGTCAGTAACACCCCGATGGAAAGCTGCTGGGCCTCTCACAAGCCCTGGGAGGGCGCAGGGGAAGGGAAGAGCTCTGAACGAGCAGCTCCCATGCCGAGAACGTGGTGCAGCAGCAGCCCAGGCTGAGCAAGCTCTTGGTGTCCTGTAGCAGGCCCCAGAGCTCTCGTTCAGACCGAGCAGCTGGGGAAGGCGGTGTGCAGGGGCAGAGCCGGCTCGGTGGCACACGGAGAGGAGGAGCTTCAAGTCTGTAGGCATCCCCCCTTTGCAGGTTGCCTCCTTGGCCACTCGGGTCACTTTAAGAGAGACTGGAAGACGGAAATGACGGGGTCCTCGTGGCTGGTGACCACCAGCACGCTGCGGAACTTGTCGAAGAGCATGAGGAGCTGGGAGCGCCGCATGTTCTCGTTGTACATGATCTCCTCCAGGTGGTGCCGCCCGCGGAAGTAGTGCAGCAGCCTGCGGGCAGGAGAGCTGGGTTAGTGCCGCCTTACCTTTGGCCTGCCCACCTCACTCTGGGCGAGCAGCTGATAGAGAGCAGCCCTGCAGAAAGGGACTTGGGGGTGCTAGAGAATGAGAAGCTGGACAGGAGCCAGCAATGGGCACTGGCAGCCCAGAAGGCCAAGGGCAGCCTGGGCTGCATCCAAAGCAGCGTGGGCAGAGATGGAGAGAGGGGATTCTGCCCCTCTGCTCTGCTCTGGGGAGACATCACCTGCAGGGCTGTGCCCAGCTATGGGGCCCTCAACACAGGAAGGACATAGACCTGATGGAAAGGGTCCAGAGTAGGCCACAAAAATGATCAGGGGGTTGGAGCAGCTCTGCTAGGAAGACAGGCTGAGGGAGCTGGGGGTGTTCAGCCTGGAGAAGAGAAGGCTCTGGGGAGACATAATAGCAACCTTCCAGTACCTGAAGTGGGCTACAAGAAGGGTGGCTTTACAAAGCCTGCAGTGACAGGATGAGGGCAATGGCTTCAGACTAGAACAGAGCAGATTTAGACTGGATGTTAGGAACAGGTTCTTTAGCATGAGGCTGCTAGAACACTGGAACAAGTTGTCCAGGGAGGCAGCTGAGGCCCCGTCCCTCAGGGTGAGGGACTGGAAGGCTGGAAGGTACTCAAGGTGAGGCTGGAAACGGCTCTGGGCAACCTGATCTCGTTAAGGATGTCCCTGCTGATTGCAGAGAGGGCTGGACTGGATGACCTTTGGAGGTCCCTTCCAACTCAAACCATTCTATGATTCTGTGAAAGTTCTTCCTTCTAGCCAAAGGTTTCCAAGCTTGGGGCATTTCCTTAGATTGTCAATTTTCAACACAGTTTTAACACCAGAAAGCATGGAACCACAGGTGACAACAAGCCCTGAGAAGCAGGCTGTGGGAGATTGACTTAGCTGGCTCTACATTGCCCATGGCCACAGCTCTGGGTACGCACCTTTGCTGTGAGAATTAAGAGCATATTTTCCCTCACAGCCCTTCAAAGAGCCTGGAAACTGCAGTTTGTGCACTCCTGAGGTTTGGTCATCTTGAGTTCAGTGGAGCAGTCACAACAGAGAGAGGAAGATTGTGGTGACAGGCACCACAGTTCTAAATCCACCACTCTGGGAGTTTTTAAGGCCCCTGAATAGTCCTCTGAAACTAAGCTCAGACCACAGTGGCTTCTAAATTCCCAGCTAGCTTTAAGCAAAGGAAGTGCAGAACTCCCTTGGCTGGTGGCCAACACACCACAGCCAGCAGATAACCTCAGCCCTGCAGTCAGTCATGGCAGGGCCTGAGACAAACCACTGCCACTGCTGTAGACCTGTTCCTCAGAACCCATCAGAGCCATGACACCAAGGCAGAGCTCCATGCAGGGCTCCAGGCTGCTGCTCAGTCTCTTAATTAATTGTCTGGACAATCTCCCAGCTGTAAGAATCATCCCACAGGTCACTCAAATCCTCCTGCCCATCAGGGCCCCATGCTGTGTGCCAGGGTCACTTCCCCAGCTAGGCAGAGAGATGTGTGCCCACATGTCCCACAACACGCTCTGCTCTCTGCTTCAGCAGCTTCTCCTGGATCTTCCACCTCAGGAGTGTGCTGGCCTGCTGCTTCATGCCAGCTAGCAGTAAAAAGGAGTGGAGGTGACCAGATCTGTTTTCCCATTCGCTTGCACAGCCCTCCTGCAGGAACAGCCCACAGGGACACCAAGCATCCCTTGGAGCACTACTGCCTGTGTCCATGTGACAGCAAGGTAAGACCTCTCATGCCCAGCCTGGCTGTCTTCTGCTGCTCAGGTGAGGCTCTCCTGTCACCCACTGGCCCTTCTGGGTGACTGCAAAGGACTCACAGTCCTTCTCCCTCCACCACACAGAGGTGACACCTCTAGCCTGCTGCCTGGTTTGCTGTGTCCCTCCTCTAAGCCCAAAGCTCAGAGCCAGGACCCTCAACTGCCTTATCCCTGCAGGCTGCCAGCTCCCTCCTGCTCTGATGCTCATCTGCCAGCTGTTAATGGCACCATGTTGTAGAATAGGCTTGCTGTGTTCCTACACCTGCCATACAAACACACAGCAGAGGGACAAGCTTCAGGTTTGTTTTCCTTCCCACTCTCTGGGCTGGGCATTTGCCTTTTGCAGCAGCTCCCCGTGGCTAATTGGCTTCCTCCCCTGGGCTAGTGGCAACCAGAGTACACTGAGCAGAGGCCATCAGCAGGGACAGCATGGGGCTATGTGTGTGGAAGTCCAAAGCAGGCCCTTCCCTGAGGTATGGCAGGAAGTTTTGTGTATTTTATCCTGTTCAAAAAGTGATCTTGGAGAAGATCTTCCAAGCTCACTATTGCATCCCTCACCGTGGTTGCCCACGCTCTCACTTCCTGGCACTGCTGTCTCCTGTGCAAACCATTAAGAGCTGACTTTCAACAGTCACCCAGACCAGGCAGGAGCTTTCCCATAAATAAATCCATCCTCTATTCAAGAAGAGGCTGGATGTGCAGCCAGTCAAGATGGAATCTTTCCACTCTAATAAAACCTGGAGCGGATATTAAAGCATATCACAAAAATGCTGGCTGGAAGGCATCTCCAAAGTCTAGTCCAGCATCATGCTCCAGCAGGACTGCTGCCAATGTTGTAGCTGTTCCTAGCCAAGCTCTGAAACCCTCCAAGGGTGGAGACCCCCTCCCACGTACCTGGATAATCCATCCTGAGCAGCACCACCCTGTCAGGGAAGTGTTTCTCCTGAAAGTCTATAAACTGTAACTTGTGCCCCACAGCTCCAGTGAAGATGGGCACTGCCCTCACCTATTTGGACAATGAACATTGCTGGACCCAACCAGGACAGAGGATGGGCACTTCTTGGGGCAAGATCTGAGACACGGAATCATAGAATGGTCTGGGTTGGAAGGGACCTTCAAAGCTCATCCAGTCCAACCCCCTCTGCAGTCAGCAGGGACATCCTCCACTAGATCAGGTTGCCCAGAGCCCTGTCCAGCCTCACCTTGAATATCTCCAGGGTTGGCAACTCAGCCACATCCCTGGGCAACCTCCTCTTCCACTACCCTCCTGGTGTATAACTTGTTCCTAACATCCAATCTAAATCTGCTCCTCTGTAGTTTGAAGCCATTGCCCTCATCCTGCCACTACAGGCCTTTGTACACAGTCTCCCTCCATCCTTCTTGTAGACGCCCTTCAGGCACTGGAAGGGGCTCTCCCTGGAGCCTCCTCTTTTCCCTCTGAAGCTGTACAGATGTATCTCTGGACATATGTGCACTTTCAGGTGCAGTGATGGAAGCTGATTGCTTTCCACTGCTCATGACTGCTCCTCCCTCTAAGCTGCAGGAGCAGCAGTGCAGTCTTCTTCAGCACTGCTCAGCCTGGGCATTCCAAGCAGAGAGCCTTCCTCCTGGCTGAAGAGGCAGCTCTCCTGCCAGCACTGCCTGACACTGCAGCACAACTCCCACAGCTTAGTGCCACCAAGGAGCATTCCTCAGGGCAGTCCCCCTACCCGGGAGCAAGAAAAGCAAATCCCCAGAGTAGTTCCACAGCCATGGCTTGGGAAAGAAGCCAGAGTGCAGCCTCAGAAGCACTGTTCACTGTGCAGCCAGGAATGGCTTGTGCACACTACCCAAGCCCTAGCTCAAAAAGAACTCATCTCCTGCTTAAGTTTACTTCTGAAGGAGGTGCCAAACCTCCTCCAGCAGCACCTAAGAGCTAGGATTTCAATTCCATTCACTGTTAGGAGGGTTAATGCAGCCATACTGGAGCCAAGCTTCAGTGTTCCTCATTTCCCCTGAGGGTTTTTGTCTTGCACATATTGGCTGTGCATGGCTGTGGACAGGCACCAGCTCCTGGTGCCATCTGCTTAATGAGCACCAGGCCTCCAGAGACAGGGACACAGAAAATGGATGGGGCTGAACTTCATTGCTCTGCTGAAACAACCTTGTTGTGCACACAACTGCATGGGGAAGGGCAGCTGCAGCCTGTTTAGGGAACTACCTGTGCATTTCTGGCAGAAGCTGGCTCTGGGAAGCAGCTGAAGCAGCAGAGCTGTTGACAGAGCACAGCCCTTGCTGGGCTGCTGCTCCTCACAGGAAGCAAAGAGCTGAGCTGGTGCAGTGCCCTGTACTGGGGGAACAGGGTGGGTCAGCACAAGCTGCTGAAGGGTCTGGAGAACAGAGCCGGGAAGGAGCAGCTGAGGGACCTGGGGTTGGTTAGTCTGGAGAAGAGGAGGCTGAGGGGAGACTTCATTGCTCTCTGCAGCTCCCTGAGAGGAGGCTGGAAACAGGTGGGGCTTGGGCTCCTCTCCCTAGTCTCAGGTGACAGAATGGGAGTAAATGGCCTGAAATTGCACCAGAGGAGGGTTAGGTTGGAGAAGAGGAAAAATTTCTTTGATGCCAGAGTGGTCAGGGACTGGAACAGGCTGCTCAGGGAGGTGGTGGAGTCCCCATCCTTGGAGGTGTTCAAAAACCTGTGGCCATGGCACTTAAGGGTTTAGTGGCCATGGTGGTGTTGGGTTGCTGGTTGGGCTTAATGATCTTGGAAGTCTTGTTCAACTGAAACAATTCTGTGTTTCTAGGGCTCACTGCCTAGCTGTTTGCCCCAGCTGTTCCACCTTCACCAAGAGCAATAGGCTAACCCAGGCACTCACCTCTGGTTGTCTGCTTCACAAGCATGAAATCCAGTCAAAGCTGCATTCCAGTGAGGCTGCTGTGGTTTGAAATGCTCAGGAAGAAAAAAGCCTTTTCCCTCACACCTCCTCCCCAGCTGGCTGGGTAGGAAGCCATCTGACTTTTCCCAGTGTGCAGAGCCACATCTTGCCTATTTCTGTTGTGTTTGTAACAACAAAGCTGTGTGCAACTGATCACACATCCGAAGGACTTTAGCCTAATCTGAGGAGCAGCTCAGCTCTGCAAATGGCCCTGGCAGTGTCTGGTCTGGGAAAGCACTCAGGCAGCCTTTGTGGCTGATGCTCTCTGCTTTGTGTTTGCATGGGACAGCTGGCTGGAACTATCAGTGAGCACACAACGGCTTCAGTCTGCCTGGACCTCTGCAGGCTTAGAAGGTTGTTCCAGGCCATGTAGTTTTATGCTATGTCTATGGACACTGGAAACCTTACAGGCAAAGAGTGAAGCTGCTGCTGCCCAGCCACAAGGCCCTGATGCTCCTCCATGCACCCAGCACCCTTTGTTCACAAGAGTTCTTGTGACACACACAGAAATTCTGGTCAGTAACTCACGTGCACATGTGAATAGGGAACAAAGCCAAAAGCATCCATCCCCCAAACCCCCCAGGCTAACAGAATTTGTTCAGTGTCCATGCCAAGCCTTCAACTTTGTGGAGGTGCTGAAGCCAGTGCAGAAGACAGCAAGGAAGCTGGGGAAGGGCCTGGAGAATAAATCTGATGAGGAGTGACTGAAGGAGCTGGGGATGGTTAGTGTGAAACAGAGGAGGCTGAGGGAAGACCTCATGGCTGTCTACAGCTACCTGAAAGGAGGTTGTGGAGAGGCTGCTGCTGGTCTCTTCTCACAGGTAAACAGTGACAGAACAAGAGGGAATGGCCTCAAGCTGCCACTGGGTAGGCTTAGACTGGACATTAGGAAAACTATTTTTCCCAGCAAGAGTGGTCAGGCACTGGAAAGTGCTGCCCAGGGAGGTGATGGAGTCGCCCAGCCTGGATGTGTTTAAAGGTCGTTTGGATGTGGTGCTCGGGGCTATGGTTTAAGGTGACCCTTGTGCAGTAGGGATATGGGTTGTGCTTGGTAATCCTGAGAGGCTTTTCCAACAGAAATGTTTCTGTGATACTGTGATTCCATAACCCAGACAGGCTAAGAACAAAAGGCTGCATCCTGCACTCCTCATCTCCTACCTCGCAAACATGCGCAGGTCTTCCGGATTCTGGGCAGCAGGGACGTTAAGGATAGCTTCCCTCTCGTGCTCCAAGAGGCTTGCTAGCAGATTCTCTGTCATCCTTTTATTTAGGGGTGAGTCCCCACCAGGTATCAACTCAGCACTGGAATTATCCATGCTAGGGCTTGTCAGAGTCATGTCATCACTGCTAGCTAGCAGGGGGAGAGAGAGAGACAGAATGTGCAGATTCCTTAGGAGAAGGATGGAAAGAGAATCATTACAGGGCTGTTTCTATGCAGCCTGACAAAAAGCACCTTCGGACTTGTAGAGCAAAGCTCTTGAAATGCTGCAGGGATCTGCAGTGACAACCCAGCCAATTTCTCAATTGGGAAGCCCAAAGGTTCAACCAGGCCATCAATTTCTGTGGAAATTTGTACTTCTGGAGCTCATAAACAGTTCATAAGTAACATCTGAAAAGAAAATTCCCAGCCAGCTCTGCTGGAATGCCATGAAGTGGCAACATGAAGAGCCTAAGAGCAGAGAAGGTGGGAGCAAGCAGAAAGAAAGGCCAAGAAGCAATATCCTGTTGTGAGCCTGCCAGAATAAGCAGATTGCAGACTCCTCTGGCTCACATTCCAAGATTTCTGCCCTAATTCCTGACTTCTGTAAAGCTGAAATCTGTACAGACAATCTCTCCCGATGGGCACCCTCGGTAGCATTCTGAGAATGCTGCTTGGAGCAGCACAGGCAGGGAAGATTGGGGATTTCAAGACTGCTCTTGAAAAAAATGCTTCCCTGGAATGAAGAATGGCACGGAGGAGATTACAGAAGTCAGGAGTCAGAAACAGAAACCACCCCTCTGTGAGAGTGCCAGCCAGTTCTGGCTCTCCTGAGGGGGCTCTACAGCCTATGGAAACCAATTGGAACCAAACTTTCACAGTTTTCCTCCTCTCCTCAAAACCCAAGGCTCACAAGCAGCGCAGTACCAGCCAGAAGAGCAGGGCAACCACTTCTGAGTACAGCCAGGGAGTAGGAAGTTCCTCTGAAAATACAGCAGCACCTCTAGTCGTGACCGAGTAAGAACTGGCAAATTACAGAGCACTACCGCTTTTTAAAACCAAGAATTTAAGGTCTAATAGCCTTTAAGACTTTCACCAATGCCTAGCATGAAATTTAAGAAGGACTGGGCCTAACCAGCATCACTCCAGCACAGACTGCCCTGGGCATGGCAAAGGGAGGCTCTGGGAGTGGGCTGAAGAGCAGAGAAAAGTTTGCTCATACTTGGAGAGCCAAAGCTGAGAGCATTGGGGGTGCTTAAACTGCGGCCTCCAACTCTGGCAGTGAAGGGCATGTCCTCATCTTGGGCACGGAACTCCTCCTCGTTGGGTGGCACCATCAGGCAAACGTAGGTGTGAAGCTGAATGAGCAGCCGGTGCTGGAGCATCCAAATCACCATCTGAATGAGCTGAGTCTGCAGGGGGAGAAAGCAGGCATCAAACACCCAGGAAATAGGAGCAAGGGGGAAAACAATGCACAGAGGTTAGGCTTGGTCACTGAGGAGCCAGAGATCCCACCCCGCACAACAGTTTTCTCTCTTCTCCTGATCTAGCACACACATGGGCATCACAGCCAAAGCCTTTGTGGATGCTTAGGCTGTAACCAACCTGTGTCTCTATGCAACACTGGCCAGCACAGGCAGTGCCCTCAAAGGACCAGCCCTGCAGCCCAGCCATAGCTTAGCACCTGCTGTCTCCAGCAGGGCAGCTGAGTGCCCTCACCACAGAGCGCTTCAGCCATACAGCCCTGCTGGGAGCTGTTCTGTCCTCTTCTAACAAAACAAGTTTAGTAGCTGCCCCAGAACTGGGGCAGGCTTCCTTCTGAAAGACCAGTCATGGAAAAACAGTCGACCAGATGCAGGCCATGATGCCCATGGCCCAACAGTGTGAGGCCCAAGACCAGTTTGCTGGTTTCTACACTGCTGAAATCAGCAGTCACTGAAGGGTTAAGTGGTCAGGTTGAAGTGCAGGCTCCCCAAGAAAGCGAGGAAGAGGGTCAGGTGATGGGGCAGAGCTGAAGCAACCAAAACAGGTGCCTAGAAGCAGGAGCCATTTGCTGTCGGGTGGGAAACTGCTGCCCAACCCTGTGAGAGACTCTGGAGACCCTGCCAGGACTCAGCGATGCAGCCACAGCAGCAGCCACAGCAGGAACCTTGGCAAGAAGCAGCAGCCTGCAGCCTCCAAGAAGTCTCCTCCCAGTGCCAAGGGTTAGTGGCCCCCATTTGCTCACCAGCCCTCTGCAATACAGGACAGGCCAAGTTTCTGAAGGCAGTGAGGTTTTTAAGGGGGCAGGCAGCAAGTTTCAAAGGCTCATATTGAACAAACAGGTACAACACCTTTGTGGTAGAGCAGCTGAAGACTTGCACAGCATCCCCAGAGCACTGCTGCAAGCAGTAGGCAGTGAGGGACAAGGGTCTGTGGGTTCTTGGCACAGCCCAGTCTCTGGAGTTTTGGAAGAGCATTCAGAGGGCATCATCCTGTCTGAATCTGTGCACAAAAAGCCTTTTCATATCACAGCAGGAAAGGCTTCCCAGAGCTAACAGCTCTGAACACCCTGATTCACTGACAAAGGCTGCTTGGGGATTTCCTAGCAACCAGCAGTTTGCTGAGAGCAACACCAGAGCATGAGCTCAGCCTTGAGAACCAAGTTAGCTCTGCTGCATTAATCATCAGGGGACAGGCCAGACCTCAACAGAAGCCCCAAACCAAAGTTCAGCAGCCCACATACTTCTCCTTTTTCCATAAACCTCAGTTCCCCCTCTGCTATCCAATCACAGAGGAACACCTCCTGTGTGCAGACAGCCCCATGCCCTGACTTTTCAGGGATTACCACTTCTGGGGCCTGAATGGATGTTAATCCTGCACCAGGTCATCTGGGATCACCTACAAACACCTCTTGATCAGAAAAAACTATCACTCATTTGATGTGTTTAACAGCAAACCCATGGGAGATGAAAGTTGGCAAAAGCTGCCAAATGCAGAGTGTTTTGCTAACACCTCAGCCCAGAGGAGAGAGTAGCCTTGCTCTGGTGATTCCACTGCTGGGAACCTTCCTTACAGCTGCAGGCCTGGATGGAACCATGCCTCATGTCTGTAGCCTCCTGCTCCAGCCTGCCTGACAGCAAATGAAAGAGGTTTGCACAAGAGGTTCACAGCGCATAAGAACCCTGCAAAAAGCCAAGGAGACAGGTAAGACAGCTCTGCCAGACCTGCAGAATCTGCCAGGTAGGGCATGATCCACACCAACCCCCACTGCTCACTTTGGTGGTTTCCTGACTGATAAAACCAGACAGGTGGTGTCAGCACAGCTCCCTGTGCCTGCAGAGCCTTATCCAGCACTCTCTGACTCTGCACAGACACCTTCACCTCTGCACTTTGTGCAAATATCTAGAAGGCCACACCTGAGCCAGCAGCTATGGCTCAGGGGGACAAGGAGCTGGGCAGAAGTGGTGTTACAGCTTCCCATCCATGGTGGAAATGGAATGGCTTCTGAAGTCCCCTTCTCTGGAGACCTTCAAAACATGCCTGGATGTGTTCCTGTGTGACCTACTCCAGGTGATCCTGTCCTGGCAGGGGTGTTGGACTGGATGAGCTTTCAAGATCTCTTCCAACCCCTAATGTTCTCTGATGCTATGAAAATATTGTACAACCAGGGACTGCCAAAAGCCTCTGTGTCCCAAGAGGAATGCTGGAGATAGGCTATGACTAACTTGAACCATTTAGTTTGGAAAAGACCTCTAGGATCATCAAGTCCAAGTGCTAGCCCAGCACTGCCAGGTCATTACTAAACCATGGCACTCAGCACCACATCTACACAGCTTTTAAAACCCTCCAGTGTCACAAGGATGATCAGAGGCTGGAGCACCTCTCCTATCAGGAGAGACTGAGGGAGTCAGGGTTGTTCAGTCTGGAGAGGAGAAGGCTCCGAGGTGATCTTATTGTGGCCTTTCAGGGGGCCTACAAGAAAGCTGAGGAGGGACTTTTTAGGATATCAGGTAGTGATAGAACTGGGGGCAATGGAACAAAGCTAGAAATGGGCAGATTCAGACTGGGTGTTAGGAAGTTCTTCACCATGAGGGTAGTGAGACACTGGAACAGGTTGTCCAGGGAGGTGGTGGAAGCCTCATCCCTGGAGGTGTTTAAGGCCAGGCTGGATGAGGCTCTGGCCAGCCTGACCTAGTGTGAGGTGTCCTTGCCCATGGCAGGGGGGTTGGAACTGGATGATCCTTGTGGTCCCTTCCAACCCTGACTGATTCTATGATGGGGACTCCACCACTGCCCTGGGCAGCCTGGGCCAGGCCTTGACAACCCTCTCAGAGAATAAATTGTTACTCATGTCCAACCTAAAGCTCCCCTGGGGCAACTTGAGGCCATCTCCTCTCATCCTACCAAGAACCACAGAACAGTATTGTTCTGTATTGAAGGGAGCCTGTGCAGTCCTCCCTAGACCAGAGGCAATGAAGATCATTCTCTCTGCTCTCTGCAGCAGGTCAACCTTCAATGGGAATTTAGTACCTCTTAAAGTCTAGTCTTAGAAAAAAAAGCCCAAGCAATGCAGCACCTTACAGCTGGCACCATGCCCCAGGTGGTATGTTTTGCGCCATCACTGCAGTTCTGCCTCACACCACTCCCACTTTTTCCAGCTTTAAGCCTCTTTCTCACCAAAAGCAGCAAATAGTCACACACAAAGTCTGCAGAGGCTCTGCCAATACATTCTGCCTTCCAGACATGAATGCTGAATTCACTCCATTCTCCATCTGCTTCTCCTGAGCTCTGCTGCAGCTCACACACAGGTTTGCTGGAGAAGAGGCTTCACTGCACTAGCTGTGCTGCAGAGTTGTTGAGGCTGCTCTGCCTCCCTCAGAGGTGCAGGCTTATCTGTCTGCTTGCTCTCAGTCTGCTTGGTTGGCTGAGCTCCTTGCTGAAGCCAAAGGGCTGAGAGCAGCTTCCCAGGCATGGGTACACCAGTCCCAGGACTAGCAGCACTCATCTGACATGGCAGGAATCCACAGCCAGCCTTTTTTGGCTGGAACAGGAGAACCGTGACAGAGATACAAAGCAAAACATTTTCTGTTGCTTAATTTAACTACCCATGAACATTTCATCCATATTCCTTTCCTCCTTCCTGCCTCTTTCCAGTCTGCTCTGCGGGGGTCCTGTCCACCACAGCATCTGGAGCCTGCTGGCACGGAGCAGCCCGCGGCTGTCCCCTGCTTCTCCCAGCAGTCAGTGCCTGCTGCGCTGCAAGGCAGCAGGGAAGCCTCAGCGACAGCGCAGCGCTTTGTGCTCGCTGGCAAAGGCAGAGCAGATGCTTTGGCCTCTGCAAACATGGACACTGCACCTCAGCCCTGCAGGCCAGCTCGGGACACACAAAGAAAAGCTCAGCCCCAAGGCTGGGAGGGACAAGGTCCAGCATTCCTCTTCCCTCTGGGAACCAAAGGCAGCCAGTTTGTAAATCTCTCCTGTAAGGTGTTCAATAAAGGCATTCCTGCAGGGATTATTCCCTAGGGACCTTTGCTTTCCTAGACCTGAACAGCTGAGCGAAGCTTCAGGAACGGGAAGGGAAAACAGCAACCCAGAAGTACCCAGTCCTAGCTTCTTTCTCATGGCATGAGGATACTCTTCTAGCTTGTTTTGCCTGCCAATGTAATGTATCCCTGCTTATTTGACACTTCCCTCTCCACTCTGCCCTGGGGAGAGTACACCTGGAATACCATATCCAGTTCTGGGCTCCCCAGTTCAAGAAAGACAAGGATCTACTGGAGAGAGTCCAACAGAGAGCTGTGAGGATAATTAAGGGACCCAAACATCTCTGCTGTGAAAAAAGACTGAGAGACCTGGGGCTGGTTAGTCTGGAGAAGAGAAGGCTGAGAGGAGATCTGATCAATGCCTATAAATACCTGAGGGGTGGGTGCCAAGAGGAAGGGGTCAGGTTCTTTCAGTGGCACCTAATAATAGGACAAGGAATAATGGATATAAGCTAGAAGCAAGTTCCACCTCAACACGAGGAGAAATTTACTGTGAGGGTGCTGCAGCCCTGGAGCAGACTGCGCAGAGAGGTTGTGGAGTCTCCTTCTCTGGAGACTTTCAAACCAGCCTGAGCATCTTCCTGTGCAGCCTGCCCTGGGTGATCCTGCTCTGGCAGGGGGGTTGGACTCGATCTCTGGAGATCCCTTCCAAGCCCTACCGCTCTGTGACCCTTCAACGCCTGAGCTGAGAGCTAAGGGCTGCCTTAGTTCAGCAGTATGGCACCTTCCAAATCCTTGGGGTAAATGGATGCTTGCTGAAAGATGTCACCTTTCTTTAGCACTCAAACCATGCTGCTCCATGAAAACCCAGCCAGCTATTCCAGCTGCAGCCTGTCCTACAGGACACAGCATCTGAAGACCCCTCTCAACATGGGCAAAACATTTATTGTCTACCCTCCAGGGATGGTAACTGCAGCACTTCCCTGGGTAGCCTGTTCTGGTACCTCCTGTCTCTTGCATGGGGCACAGCTGAGAGCTCTAGAGGTCCTGGCACACACCACTCACTGGGAATCTCCTGCCCACACCAAGAGCAGAATGCAGACAGGCACTCCAGCTTTCAAGGCAGTCTTGTCCTTGCTTAGGGACCTGCAGGTTGGTTGTATCTCCTACCAGCCAAAAATCACCAGAGCACCTCTGGCATTCAAATGTTTTCACATTGCTTTCAACTACATGAAGGGAAGTTGCAATTCCACCCCTAGCTAGCAAGCTAACTTTGTCCTCTCTCCAACCCAGCAGTATGGCTGTGGAACAGCAGGAGGAAATGCTCTGGAACAGCTTCCCTATTTTGTATCATGGACTTCACTAATGCCTTCCATATTCTGCGCCTGTGCCAAAAGCAGGGAGCCAACCCCACGCCTCAGACAAGCATCAAATGGGATGGATGCCATCAGACCACGTTTCTGCAGAGCACAGAGCCCTTCCCACAGCACTGACCTCCCAGCACAGCTGACCTTCAGCAACAGAGACAGCACAGTCAGCAGGAGGAAAAGCAGAAGATAACAGAAAATCTTCCAAGTTAAAATCCCCACACGCCCTCCCACACAGAAAATTACCCTGAGAGGTCTCCACTGTATTCCTTTTTCTAAAAGGCAAAGCAAATCCAGCTGGATAATATTTACAGTCCAGAGTACAGCATCAGCAGAACAACAACCCACCCCCATTACATCAGATTCATTGCTCTATTGATCTCTGCTAATTACAGCTGGAGCCTGATCACTGCAGGACAGGGACTGGATTCACCTCTCAAAAGGCTAGCTCCTAACAACATTGTAATGCAAAGAGGGAAAACAAAGCAGAAGAAGATGCAGTGATACGAAAACATCCAAAACCCCTCTAGCCTAAACTCCCTCAGGAACTGTCATGCTTCACAGAATCACAGAGGCTGGAAATGACCTCCAAGACCATCAAGCCCAGGCTATGACCTAAGATCATGACACCAGCTAAACCATGCCACCAAGTGCCACATCCAATCTTTTCTTAAAGACCTCCAGGAACGGTGACGCCACCTCCCTGGGCAGTCCATTCCAGTGCCTAATCTCCCTTTCCATGAGGAAGTGCTTCCTGACATCCAACCTAAACCTTCCCTGGCACAGCTTCAGGCCATGCCCTCTGGTTCTGTCACAAGCTGACGGGGAGCAGAGCCTGACCTCTGCCTCACTACAACTTCCCTTCAGGTAGTTGTAAAGAGGGATAAGGTCCCCCCTAAGTCTCTTCTTCTCCATGCTGAACACCCCCAGCTCCCTCAGCCTCCCCTCATCTGCCTTTCCCTACAGTCCCCTCCCCAGTCTCATCACTCTCCTTTGGCCCCGCTCCAGCACCTCAAAATCTCTTTTGAAGTGAGTGGACAGAGCTGCAGACAGTGCTTGAGGGCTCACCAGTAACAGTACAAGGGACAGATTTCCATCCCCAGTCCTGCTGGCCACACTGATGCTGATACAGGCCAAGATGCCAATCCATGCCAGCTGGGCACACTGCTGGACACACATCACTTGTATCAAAAGGCAGTTTGCCATGAATCAAAGCAGCAAAGCATGGTCTCCTTCATCACACCCTGCCAATGTGGCCTGGAGTCTTCTGAACCACAATTCCCACCTCCCCTTTTCAGACTGCAGAATGCACTTCCATAGTTCTTTACAGCATCATCCCTCATCATTCCATAGACACCAACAGGACAACCAAAACGAGCTGTTCTCCTGACCTTTAGGACCCCACCACAGACATGCAAGCATCAGGGTGAAGGTGCACACTCCAAGAGAGCCATTTTAGCATTCCAGCAGCTCTGGCAAACATGGATCACTCACTGCTGGTTCAGGGCATAACTGCAGCGTTGATCACTTGCTGATAGCTCAAGGCACAACTGCAGCAGTCAGTGGCAGATTTCATTTGTGCATTTGAGACAGAAGCAGGGCTTGAGACCAACCAGAAATACTGAAGGATACATCAAGGTAAGCAATTAATTTTAAAAGGTGTGCTGAGAATAAGAACATCTCCTGAAGCTACTGCAGCTAGGATCGAATTAATGTCTTAATTCAGCTTTGCTTTTCAGGACTCCGATCTGTCTGTAACCACAATGAATTACTGACAGAACAGCAGAGCTGCTCTGCCCCTGACTCTCCAGGTGGCAGCTGACCAGTGCCTACTGTTGGCATTAGACACTGCATCAGCACTTATCTTCATCTCTGATCACAATCTCTGCCAACCTGTAATTACAACAAATTCTTCCCTCACAATTGTGCCTGTGTGCACAGCTGATGTTAATCTTCCAGATCTGGACAGCCAACCAGCAACTCACCCAAGAATGGAGGCCAGCAAACAGCAGTGCAAGAGATCAGGTCAGGAGATCTGCCAGATCTCCCAGATGCTTCACACGGACATGACGGAGTGGGTCCAGAGGAGGCCACAAAAATGATCAGGGGGCTGGAGCAACTCTGCTAGGAGGACAGGCTGAGGGAGCTGGGGGTGTTCAGCCTACAGAACAGAAGGCTCCAGGGAGATCTTAGAGCAGCCTTCCAGTACCTGAAGGGGGTCTGCAAGAACAATGGAGAGGGCCTGTTCGTGAATGCCTGCAGTCATAGGACAAGGGCCAATGATTGGAAATTAGAGGAGATTTAGACTGGATGTTAGGAAAAAGTTCTTTACCATGAGGGTAGTGGAACACTGAAACAGGGTGCCACGGGAACAGGTTGGAGCCTCATCCCTGGAGATATTCAAGGTGAGGCTGGACGGGGCTCTGGGTGGCCTGATTGAGTTAAGGATGTCCCTGCTGACTGCAGCAGGGTTGAACTAGATGACTTTTAGATCACTTCCAACCCAGACCATTCTATGATTCTATGCTTCACCTCGGAGTGTAAGAGTGTCAGCCAGGAGAACACATCACTGAGCTTCTTGCAGCTCACCAGTTCCCAGAAATGTCACCAGCCATGCTCTATGTGTAAGGAGAAGTGCTGACAAATCCAATCCCCCTGTGTTCTTATTCCAAACCTGAACATTAAAATGCCAATGCTGCAACACATAGACTTCTGGTGACTGCATGCTGAGCCTGCCTCCTCTAGAAGCCTTTCAACAAGTCCATTTTCCTAGCAAAACCTAAGTGAACAGACAGTTTGCTTTTAAAATCAGGCTGTGAACTTAAAGCAGATGGAATAAAATGAAATGTGATTGCGAGGGATCCACAGACTTGCACTCAGCTCTATGAACTTCTTTTCAGCAGGTCAAATGAAGTTGCATTTTTTTCCCCCTCCTAGATCATTTAAGGAAAAGAAACATTCTGGTTTTTCTTTCCTTTTTCTTTTCCACCACACTGCATCCACACAGCTTCATCCTAAGCATCCCCACAACTCTGTGAAACAACAAATCATACAGGTGGGCATGCAGTGACGGGATGAGGGGGGATGGCTTCATACCAGAACAGGTCAGATTTGGATTAGACATTAGGAGAAAATTCCTCCCTGTGAGGGTGGTGAGACACTGGAACAAGTTGCCCAGAAAGGTTATGGAGGCTCCAAATCTGCAAGGATTGCCAGGCTGGATGGGGCTCTTGAGCAGTCTGGTCTAGTATGAGGTGCCCCTGCCTATGGCAGGAGGTGTGGAACTGGATGATCTTTAAGATCCCTTCCAATCCAAACCATTCTGTGGTTCTATGAAACACCAATTATATGGTCCTAAACCTGCACTGGCAGGTTCCTGCCCAGGTACTCCAGAAGTTCCACTATTCCTTGTTCTCACCAGCAGGAGAACCAAGAGCTCTTGCATGCTCCCCACCTCACCTCCTGAACGGGCGGCGCCAGTGGGTTCTTGAACTCCGAGAGGGACACTGGGAGGGAGAACTTGGAGAGCATGGAGGGCAGGTTGTGGCCCCGGAACTGACAGGAAAAGGCATCTGCTAGTGGGGAGTAACTGCAGAGAAGAGGGGAAGGCAGAAATCACTGTAACATTGATCCATTTACACATTGCACAAATGCCAGTTCCCAAATGAAACATTCTCAGGCAAACAGTAAGGATAGTTCCTGGCACGCTGAACCCTGCAAAACCAAGCCAGAAGCACATGCACTTCCATCCTGGCATTGTGGCCATCTCCAGTGTTCAAGGTGTGGAGGGAATCCAGGAGAGAAACAGAAATGATGCAGAGTCTGGATTTGTGCAGTCTCTGATCAAAGGAAGAGGGATCGGGCACTCGGGGAAGACAGGCATGGGCAGGATAGAGCCACAGCCTTTGAATATGCAAAATGCAGCTGCAGCTGTGGCTGCTGTGCCTGCTGTGCCTGCCCCTGCTGACAGGAGAAGCAATTTGCATGCTCAGAAGTAAAGGAGAGGCAATTTAAACATTAGGAAAATTGTCCATCTTAGGTCTTCAAGAACAGCACTGCCATATATGACCCAGCCACAGCTGTTCCTGAACGACCTCAAGGTCCCTTCCAGCCCTATTTTTATACTTCCATCACTGAAGTTTGGATTTAAAACTATTTTCCTACAACCCAGTTCCAAAAACATCTCAAAATCCAACAGAAAAAGGGCTGCCAGTCTTCAGAAGAGCAAAATACCCACCATGGCCTCCACATCTCCCTTGCATTGCTGCTGCCTGCTCTCAAAAGGGCAGCCGTGCCTCCAGCCTGGCATGTCAGGATGCAGTGCCACCAGAGGGAACACCACGGTGCCAGCCTGACTGGCTGCTTTGGATTAATGTCAGGTGGTGCTGTGTGCCAGATGCACAGGCAGTGCTAGGAAACACTCTGAACTAACTCAGCACAAAGTATTTTGTTTTGTACATGTTTCCATATTGCCACAGGTTCCTGCAGACTCAGCTGGGCATTCAGTGAGCAAGGGTACTAAAAACACTAAAAGCAGCTTGCCAAGGTAAATCTGTGGCCTTCCAGGGCCCACAGGACAGCAGAACCATACTGATCTGCTGTGGTGTTCCTCCCTACCCCACACAGACTCCTGCATGGCTTTGCAAGCCCAGGCACATGTAATGGTTTTGTGTTCTACACTCCCTCTACACATTCACATGTGAAGAAAGAGTTCACTCTGCACCCAGCAAGGCAGGGGAGGGAAGCACAGTTGCACTTCTCACCACTTTGTTGCTACCCACTCACTCTCCTTCTACTTACAGACAGACACTGGCATTTGGAGAGAGCATGTAGACATTGTTCTCACACAGTGGGTAAATGATGATTGCTTTCCCCCAGTAAACAAGGTGTGCAGCCAGCTGGAAAACCTGCATGGAGAAATCAGGCAAAAATTACACAGGCTTACAGATCCCAGGATATTAGGGGTTAGAAGGGACCTCTGGCGGTCTTTGAGTCCACCTCCCCTGCCAGACCAGGACCACAGAATCTAGCTCAGGTCCCACAGGAACACATCCAGACAGGGTTGGAAAGGCTCCAGAGAAGGAGACTCCACAATCTCTCTGGGCAGCCTGTGCCAGAGCTCTGGGACCCTTAAGGTCAAGAAGTTCTTCCTCATGTTGAGGTGAAACTTCCTGTGCTGCAGTTTCCATCCACTGCCTCTTGTCCTATCCCAGGGCACAAGGGAGCAGAGGCTGTCCCTGTCTCTTCCTTCCTGATCCCCAGCCCTCAGACGTTTATAGACATTTATTAGATCTCCTCTCAGTCTTCTCCAGACTAAACACTCTCAGGTCCATCAGCCTCTCCTCATCAGGCAGTGTCCAGTCCCTGCAGCATCCTTGTAGCCCTCCCTTGGACTCTCTCCAGTAGATCCCTGTCCGTCTTGAACTGGGGAGCCCAGAATTGGATGCATTATTCCAGATAAGGTCTCAGCAGCGCAGAGGAGAATGGGAGGAGAACCTCTCTCAAGCTGCTGAACACATTCTTCTCAATGCATCCCAGGACCCCATTGGCCTTCTTGGCCACAAGGGCACACTGCTGGCCATGAAGAACTTGGTGTTCACCAGGACTCAGGTGCTTCTGCTGGAGAGCAGCCTTGTGGAGATCACCTCCCAACCTGTACTGGTGCAGTTGATTATTCCTTCCCAGGTGCAGGACTCTGCACTTATCCTTGTTGAACCTCATAAGGTTCCCCTTTGCCCAGCTCTCTAGTCTCCAGTCTGGAGGAGCAAAAGCAAATTTCAAACTCTCATCAAGAGTTCCAATCAATGACAGAAGAGTATTGTTTGAGCTGAAATGAAAAGAAAAATGTTCTTACATCCTCCCACCCTGCCTCACAAACAAATTCATGGCTTAACACAACATGTGGCACATCAAAAAGCATTTGACAAGGTTATGAACGCTTCACATTTCCAGGCAATTTAGTATTTCCTGCCTTAAAGGAATTTCTTCAGCCTGTATCAATAGAAGCTGAGGTACTTTTCATGCCCCAAAGTGCTATTTTCATTTATGCACAAAATGCATCAAGTCTTGTCCACGAAAAACAAAGGCATCAGCTTCTGCCAGAGCACAGACAGAAAGGAAACCAAAAGCCCTGTTTTAATGCACTGAGCTATTTTGGTAATGAGTTACACAAAGTGTTTGGATGTGTGAGACAAGTCAGGGGTTGGTAATGGCTCTGGAAAAGCCACATAAATAGCACCCCCAAGACATGAAATCCAGCTTCTATCATTTGAAACATTTAACCTGGCTTTTTGTGGTGAACAAAACTAGAGGAGCAAGAGGGAATTTCCAGAGCTCACCTCAGAGCTGTGTAAAGCCAAGTTAAGACACACAGCCCACTCCAACTACACCTACAAGTTTTATTAAACAACAGATGACAGAAAGCACAGCACCTAAGATGACAAGCCGTGTTTTTCTCACCTGTCACACAGAGCACAGGCCACATCCTTGGGTGTCAATCGACCTCAGAGTGGCTTTCCCCTCTCCTGTGCCATCTAATATAGGCATGAGGCCCAAAAAGCAAAGGGCCACAACGACCACAAGCATCCATAGTGGTCTCTCAGTCGGCTCTGTCTCACATGATTGCCAGAGTCTCGTTCCCTCCACTGGCACAAACTTTCTTTCTCAAGGGCCCTTTAAGCAATTCAGGTCTGAAATCCTGGCTGTCAGCACTGGAAAGGCTTTTGGGAAGAGCTGCTGCCACAGAGAGACTGGCTCAACATTTCTGACCAAGCCCAAACTAGAGCCTCCTCCTGGGACTCTGTAGTCCCCACCCTGATGTACCAAGGGCATCAGGCAGGCTTGCACAGGCAGTCAGAGCGTTTTAGCAGAACGAATCTTGGAAGGTCCAGGGGAAGCCACATATTTGGCCCTGGCAGCTGTTAAGCTTTCGCCCACGTTTTGGGTGCCTCCGTTTGCAGGCAGACAACAACATGGCAAAATGGAGGCAGAGCAGTGTGGTGTGAGTCAAGAGTTGTGTCTGTTCTGGCTTTAACTAACCAAGGGGAAGACAAAGAGAAGACAGCATCATTCTTGTCAGAGGGGCACAGGCACAGGAGGCAACACACACAAAGTGGAAGATGGGAAATTCCCATAAGATAGGAGGGAAGTTTTTCATTCTGGTGCTGATGAAATCCCAGATTGAGGCCCAGAGAGGCTGTGGAAGGCATCCCTGGGGAGGTGCTCAGAATCTGAAGAGAGAGGTTCCTGAGCTTGCTGT
Organism: Semnornis frantzii; assembly: GCA_013399775.1. NCBI lineage: Eukaryota > Metazoa > Chordata > Aves > Piciformes > Ramphastidae > Semnornis > Semnornis frantzii. The sequence goes on from VWYK01036885.1 coordinate 49,607, forward strand.
AATGGACTTGCTTTAAGTGCTGGGGTGAACTTGAGACCTCCAGGCACTCCAGTAGCCACAGCAAGCTGTGGCTCAGATGTGGCTGCAGGCCTGTTGAACACTGCTGCTGCACCACTGCTCCTCACCTCTCCAACCTTTCCCCATGCTCTGAGGCTCACATCGAGAGAACCCACAGGACCCCACTGGCACACAGACAGCAGCAGCCCCTGATTTAAAGGGCCCTGGCAGGTGCTGGCACCTCACCATACCTGCAGCAGTGCCAAGTCAGCATCTTGAGCCAGTTGCTGCAGATTCTTCACGGCGGAGGTAGTTTTAATTACTCTCACCAGAGCAGGAGAGCAGTCCAATGGGAGCTCATTAAGCAGTGACTTCTCATCATTTAAAAGTAATAAGGCATGGTAAGGCCTGCAGAAAAACAGAATACAATTTGCACTGTAAACTGCAGCTCTTCCTGAGGTTTTAGCTATTCCCGGGCCAGTATACCTAGGATCAATCTACTGGCCACAAAGAAGTTCTAATATGATTCTTTTGGTGTGGAGAGGTTCAGAATAAGCTTATTTTGATGTCATTTTGACGTGAGATGCTGCCCATAAAAAGGAGATAGAGGATTATATAGCAACTGGATGTCCCAGAGATTAGGAATATCAGGCTGCAGTATGTTGGTGTCCAATTAAGCCTGGAGAACTGGTCTGGAAACTGCTCCTCTTGCAATCCTAAAATAGAGAATGGAGCAGAAGGAAGGGAGAAAGCAAGAGCGAGTTACTTTTGGAGGTAAAGAGCTGCAAACATGGAATGCAAGTAACAAGATATCATGAGGTCTGGGCTCACTTTCTTCTAAAAGCAAAGCGACTTATGGGTCAGCAGATCAAGCTGAACACAATGAACACACAATTGCAGCATCACCTCAGTACAACCACTTGATGTCAAGACAAAGGCTGTGGCTTCACACCATCCCTGTCAGTCTCAGGTAGTGCTTTTCCAGTCCATGCCCTCACCGTCACTGCAGCTCTGCATCACATCATCCCCCTAGTTGTACCAGCACAGACATCTGCAGCACTACCCTTAGAGCTGGGACACTCTGAAGGACAGAGCTTGCTCTTACCTGATAGATTTCAGGCTCCTCTCGATGGCTTCAGGGGGGATAAAGTTTGTGGCAACGTAATGGATTTTATGAGGCAGGCAGAAGCTCACTTCCAGCCAGTTGTTGATATGTAACCGGACCACTCCCGTTGTGCAGAGACTAAAATAGGAGGAAAAGAAATACAGACAGCATTTACCATGGGCAGCAGATGGAAAGAGTGGCCCAAATTCACCCCCATGCAGGAATCCCATCAGCAAAGACTGAACATACCCTCTCTGCCTCTAGCTGGCTGAGGCTTCCTTAGCTTCTCCTTACAGAGCATCATCACTGATGAAACTTTGGGGGGATTGGAAAGACTCCACCTCACTGACTCCTGCTCCCAGCATTGCAGCAGCATCTCTAAGAAAGAGTTTCTTGGAAGATCTGCTACAAGGCACTGGAAAATTCCCTAGGCCAGAGCTACAAAAGACAAAGATGAATGGGGCATGATGTTTCCACTCCAATTTCCATCTCACTCTCCAAGGAAGAGGAGGTGCTTGTGCTGGTCAAGGAGTGTGATGAGCAGCACATTTCCACAATCACTGCCTCCTTCAGCACTGTTTCTCTTGGGTGTTTCCTGCTAACCTGCTCCTGCTTGTCACATGAAATCACAAAGGTGCTTGTGAAATGCTTTTTTTTTTTTTTTTTTTTTTTCCTCCATTCCAGGAAACCACCAGGACTAAGCTAAAGCCTTAAGCTGGCTTCAGGCAACAGGAGTGGGATGGAAAAGCTGGAGACATCTCAGGAATGACAATAGAGTCTGACCCTCTTGTTCAGCCTGAGCAGTTAATGTCATGCAGGTAGCTTTGGGGAGGTCTCTAAATATAGACAACAGAGTAAACAGACATGCAGAGAGCACTATATTTACTTGGAAATGGGTAAAGATATCGTAAGGCTAACGTGCCATCAAGAGCTCAGCTAGCACCACCTTGCCAACCCTCCCAAGGCTGCCCAGCCCACATCCTGGGAACAGCTTTGCCAGAGGCAGAGAGACTGAGCAAGAGGAAGAGGCAAATCTCACTGCATCCCTTCATGTGCACTGAATTAGGAATGCACAGAAACTCACTCACCAACAGCAAATCAGTTGAATTTAGATTCACAGAATGGCTTGAGTGGGAGGGGAATTTAAATACCCAGTTCCAACCCCCCCTGCCATGGGCAGGGACACCTCCTACTAGACCAGGTTGCTCAGAGCCTCATCCAGCCTGCTATTAAACACTTCAGGGACAAGATGTACACAACTTCTCTGGACAACCTCTTTCAGTGTCTCATCACCCCAGTAAAAAACTTCTTCCTAATGTCCAATTTAAGTCTCCTCTGCTCTAGCTTCAAACCATTATCTCTCATCCTGTCACTCCCAGCCCTTGTCAGAAGTCCCTCCTTAGTTCTCCTGGAGCCCTTTCAACTACTGGAAGGCTGCTCTAAGGTCTCCCTGGAGCCTTCTCTCCAGGCTNTTGAGGCAGGGAGAAGTAAGTGGTGAAAAGCCCTTTCAGGTGTCTCCATCATAAGCCCTTCTCAGTATGCCCTTTGACTTGTTCCAAAAGAATTTTTGGGGGATTAAAATAAAATTTCCAAGTTTGCACTCTGAATATTCCAGTCTGAATTTTAAACTGAAGAGTGCTGAGCCCTGCAGTATGACTTTTGTGTCAGTAACACCTACAAATTTCCCCTCTACACAAACAGATTGAAAACCAGGCCAGGAACAGGCCAGGAGCAAACACAGGTCTTGGAAACTCTTTATGTGGTGATTTAAACATTTCTACCTGGTGTTCAATTGTAGGCCACAAACTAACAAGCTCCTTTTCAAGTTCATCTGGTTGTACCCAGGCTTTAGAGAGACCTGAAAATTCAGCTTGAAAACAAAAAATATTGGGTGGATTTGGCTGCTGGTGTAGTTATTCACCAAACCACAACAGAGCGGTGAGAGAGCAACATGATCCTGTCTTGCCTGCTGCATGAGCAGACTGACGAGAGAGAAAATCTCACTGCAAAACCAGGGGCCATGGCTTTGCTCTCAAACCTTGCACTGACCTCCAGAAAGCAGTCATTTTTCCAGCTGCAAATGGAACAGATTCTACACATGGATATTTAAAAGGAACTGACGTGATGAATCCACTGTCTCACATCTGCTCAGAGGCTCCAAGCCCTGAAAGAACACAGAAAGCTCAGCAAACCTCTCAGTTTCTCTTGTACTAAATGCTGTGACTGCAGGAGCACTGCTTAGGCCACCAGACACACACCAACTGGCAGACAAAGCTGGGTTCTCTCACATCAAGATAAAGGCCACCCTGAAGCACCCCATCTCCAAACTATCTACCCAGCCAAAGACTCCCAGGAGAAGACAGGACAATGGATGAGACAAGCAAGTTAAGAAAGCTCTTGGAGTTGTTAAAATGGGTTACTGAAAAGCAGCAGAGATACATGAAAGTATGAAACACTTGCAGGGATCTTTTCCCTGCACAGTTTAACACTCAGGAAACAGAGGGGGAAAAAAAATATAATTGGGTCCTTTCATTCTCTGGTCCAAGGCAAAAACTTTAATTAACTAATTACACTCTGCACAGCAGCATTTTGTCTGCAGTGCACTGCATAACAAGAGTCTAGAATTAGAGACTGCAAGCAAACCAGATTTTCAGTTCTGATCTGGATCTTAATTCCATCTTTCCCCACTTGCATTCAACTGTGCCATTTTGAGCCTTCATTACAGCTTTATTTCCATGATTTCTCCTTCACCTGGCCCTCCTTGGATGGAAAATGATTTAAATCTCCAACTTGAGGAGGAATGACCTGCATCCTCCAGCAGCAGTGTATGTGACTGCCCTCTTCCAGCCAGCACAGTTAGATCACCGCACCGAGAAATACAGAAGTATTCATGCAACATCAACTAGAGTCATGGCCCAGGAAGTGGAGCTTGGATCCACACTACCTTCACTTCTACAGATTCCCCATGAAGTCATCTCTTTATACAGCTTTTTACCATGAGCCTCACAAATCTCCACGGGCAGGCCCCCAAGTTCTCTGGCTGGAGAACAGCAGACCCAGAAGCCACCTTCTTTCAGGGGCAGAAGCAGAAAGGCAAAGACCAGCAACAGAAAGGAATACCAAGAACCCAAGTTTACAGTCCCACCAGGTAGTCACTTAGCTCCAATTCTACTTTACCACAGAATTGTCAGGATTGGAAGGGACCTCAATAATCATCCAGTTCCATCCCCCTGCCATGGACAGTGACATCTTCTGCTACAGATCAGGTTGCCCAGAGCCACATCCAGCCTGACCTTAAAAACATCCAGTGATGGGGCTTCCACCACCTCCCTGGGCAACCTGTTCCAGTGTTTCACCACCTTCATGGTGAAGAAGATGAAATAATAACAATAATAAACAAACAAATAAATAATTTTGTTGCTGTTGTTATTATTATTACCACTATTAGCCTTCAAGGAGACCAAGTAGTACCCTTCCAGTATCTGAAGGAGGCTTNGGGGGATGGAACTAGATGATCTTTGAGGTCCCTTTCAACTTAAACCATTCTATGATTCTATTATTATTATTATTATTATTATTATTATCATCATCATCATCATCCTGCTTAATCAACTAAAATCAGGGAGCAAAGAGATGCAGGACTATGGGAAAGTGCACACCAGGAAACTCAGAGACCTTTAAGCAGCCCCTGCTAGGACACCCAGAAGTGCAGGGAGGTGGGGTGGGCACCCCAGGGATGCAGGACAGGCTCTCCTTCGTTCTCTGTTCCTTTCCTAACCACACAGCTGATGGGGATATTTTGTAGTGTGACTGCACCCTGAGCTTTGTCATTGTGCTGAAGTTTTCACTGAACCATCTGCTGCAATTCCAAAAGCTCTTTCCAGCGTGACAGAGGTGTCGCTGCCTATGGCAGGGGGTTGGAACTAGACGATCCATGAGGTCCCTTCCAACCTGACCATTCTCTGATTCTATGAACTGATAAGCAATACTCAGGGATACCTGGTGAAGAATTAGGATACTGAGATGGGTATAAGATCATAGAATGGCTTAGAGTTGGAAGGATCTTAAAGACCTAATCCCCCTGCCATGGGCAGGGACACCTCCTACTAGACCAGGTTGCTCAGAGCCTCATCCAGCCTGCTATTAAACACTTCAGGGACAAGATGTACACAACTTCTCTGGACAACCTCTTTCAGTGTCTCATCACCCCAGTAAAAAACTTCTTCCTAATGTCCAATTTAAATCTCCTCTGCTCTAGCTTCAAACCATTATCTCTCATCCTGTCACTCCTAGCCCTTGTCAGAAGTCCCTCCTTAGTTCTCCTGGAGCCCTTTCAACTACTGGAAGGCTGCTCTAAGGTCTCCCTGGAGCCTTCTCTTCTCCAGGCTGAACAGTCCCCGTTCTCCCAGCCTGTCCCCAGAGCAGTGGTTCTCCAGCCTTTCGATCATCTTCCTGGGCTCCTCTGGACCCTCTCCAACAGGTCCATGTCCTTCTTGTGCTGGGAGCTCCAGAGCTGGATGTGGTGCTGCAGGTGGGGTCCCACCAGAGCAGAGCACCACAGTCTAAAACTGAGGCAGGGAGAAGTAAATGGGGAAAAGCCCTTTGAGGTCTATAACAACCCCTGTGAGATGTCTCATGGGAAGGAGCGAAGCCCACAAGAAACAGAAAGAATCACAGAAACAAGTTAAGCCATGGACCTCCTTATCAGAGGGTGCTGTGGCTGTTAAATATTTACTCTGGCTCATAGGACTGTGGACTAATTCCAGGTCTGGGGACTAATTCTGGGAAGTGAGATCAGCTGAAAGCTATGGAACATACAGAAACCACCTCTGGAGCTGCAGGAAGCTGGGAGCAGTTTGGGGAATGTCACTGCTGCTCTGCTCTGCCCTGAACAGCAACAGAGCTGGCCAGGACCCCACAGGACTGCAGCCTTCGTTTTGCTATCTATTGACAGACCAAAGACAGTCTCACCTGCCACTGCACAGAGTGCTGCCTTCTGACACACACACCTCATATTATGTCCATCCTCATCCTATCAGGAATGATTGCTCTCAAGTTTGGTGAAGGTGAGCCTGTAGCTTTGGAGTTTGGGTGGTTTTGCTGGAAGCTGTGACTTAGAGCTCTGAAATGATTTCATATTTCCTCATAAAAGACACATTGACCACTTTCTGATCAGACATCTCTAACTGTTATAGTTTACAGTATCGTCACATGAACCGCAGCTAAACTGCAGACTCCAGGGAGACCTCAGAGCAGCCTTCCAATACCTGAATAGGGCTACAGGAGAGCTGGGGAGGCACTTCTGACAAGGGCTGGGAGTGGCAGGATGAGGGACAATGGCTTTGAGCTGGAAGAGGGGAGACTGAGAGTGAAGATGAGGAAGAAATTCTTTGCAGTGAGGGTGGGGAGACATTGGCACAGGTTGCCCAGGGAGGTTGTGGATGCCCCCTCCCTGGAGGTGTTCAAGGCCACATTGGATGAGGCCTTGAGCAACCTGGGCTAGTGGGAGATGTCCCTGCCCACTGCAGGGGGGGTGGAGCTGGATGACCTTTAAGGTCCCTTCCAATCACTTCTCCCTGAGATCCTGAAACAGGCTAGATCTAACCTACATCTAGTCAGTTCACATCTCACTATGCTAAAGATGCCTAAAGGCTCTCTGTGTTTAAAGAGAAGACACAAACAACTGAATCCTCCCTGAAAACCTCCCCCCCCCCCCCCTCCCCCCTTACCCCATCTTCAACCTNNCCATCTTCACTCTTACTCCAATATGAAGCTAAGAGAAGGTTACTAAAAGCAGCCAGGCCATCAGCTAGTCAAGCTAACACCTCATCTGCAGCTGCAGACTGCAGAGAAAGTGATTTTAAAACCCTGAACTGAACACAGGCTTAGAAGAGACACCCAGGGTACCACTGGGAGATTTGTCAGTGCTGGAGGTACTAGCAACTAGACCTTCTTGGTGTGGAAGCCCTTGGTTTTTGGTCCACACCAATGCCGAATTTGGAGACAAGATGAATGAAGACTCTCAAATCAATTTCCTGAACTAATAAAAAAGAAATAGACTAGTTTTCTCCATTTAAAAAAAAAAAAAAAAAAAAGTCCCAGGAGCCCTAACCTGGGGTTTAACAAGAGTCCATGACTCTGTCAGCAGCAGTGATGCAGCCAAGATGACCTGGCTGTCACCTCCTGCCTCACAAAACACAGCTGTTTCATTCAAAATGCAAGGGACTTGAATGCGTGAAAAATAGGAGGATTCCCATGCTGGTGGTTTTGTACAAACCAAGGCGCCAAAGGGACAAGTCTGGTCTTGCCTGAAATACCTCAGCACCACCTACAGGAAACTAAGGGCTAGACAGCACCTCTGGAGCCACCCTGGGAAGAGAAGAGGCCTTCCACTGGGACTGCAGGAGTCAGCAGACACCAGGAAAGGCTGAACAGAGAGCTGAGTTCCCATCTGCAATTCAAAGTGTTCTCTCTCCACCTTCCTATGCTGCTCCCCTGTGCCCCAGGCTGTGCCAGAGATCTCTGCCAGTCTGAAGCAGCAGGCTATCAGGGCACACAGCTGAAGGCTCACTGTCCTCAGTGCTCTCTGCTCCTCTGAAAGAAACAGAGTAGATCTTTCCAGCTTTCTTCTTATGCCATTCTCACTCCTCCACACTCTAGGTGCCCCCAAGCCTTGAAATGTGGTGCCCCAAACTGGATCGTAGAATCCTAGAATGACTCAGGTTGGAAGGGACCTCAGAGATCATCTAATCCAACCTCCCCACCACAGGCAGGGACACCTCTCAACTAGATTCAGCTGCTCAAGGCCTCATCCAGACTGGCCTGGAACACCCTGGGCAGCCTATACAGTCTCACCACCCTCATACTGAAGAACTTCTTCCTAAGCTCCATCTAACCCTGCTCTCCCTCAGATTCAAACCATTCCCCCTTCTCCTGGCTCAAGACACCCTCAGCAAAAGTCCCTCTCCAGCCTTCCTGTAAGATCCCTTCAGGTAACGGAAGGTAGCTCTAAGGTGCCACTGGAGTCTTCTCCGGGCTGCATCCCCCCAGCTCCCTCAGCCTGTCCTCACAGCAGAGCTGCTCCAGCCCTTGGATCATCTTTCTGGCCTCCTCTGGACTCACTCCACCAGCTCTGTGGCCCTCTTCTGAGGACACCATTTCTTCTATCTTACCAGACAACAACTGTAATTCCCTGCCTGCCTGACAAGAGGCTGCAGTTCCTCTCCCCTCACCAGCCTGCAGCTGTACTAAGCATATTTCCAGTTCTCTAGGAAGAAGCATCAATGGAAAAATACTGCAGAACACCACCAGGTCCCCCAGGCAGCCAGCAGCACTGTTAACTACTCCTTAAACAGAATTTTCCAGCCACATGCACAGACCTTTGACATTTTTACCAACACCTTCTTACATTTGCTTAGGACAGCACCATGCAAAAGAGTCCAAACAGAACTTGCACTGCTCCTCCCTCACTGGCAATGCCTGCATGAGAGAGGCACTGCCCGATCTTACACCTGGGGGTCTGTATGCAGGCTGATCCTTCCCCTGTCATGGAAGAGCCCTGTTTGCACACTCCAGTCACCGCTAAATGCCACTAGATGTCACTGTGTCACTAAAATGCCTGGAAACGAGAACAAGGGTTTCCCAGTCACAAAAACATAGTCCTAGAGGTCAGGAAAAAAGGTGCAGTTTAATATTAAAATTACCAGGTACTGAAAAATGCCTCACATTAAACTTTACTGCAGGTTGTGTGTGCCTTGTATTGGACAACGGACATCATTCCCTCCAAACGAGCTGAAATTCTCAGCTCTTGAATATAGCAAAGAACAGCTTATGAGAAGTTTTCTAATGTGCTTTGCAATCATTACACTACTTAGTGCCTTTCAGTGCCTCACCTCACAGGGTTCTGCAATTATCCCTTTGTACAGGGGAAACTGCAGCCTGGGGAGGCTAAAGGGTTTGTCTGATCACATCCCATGTGCTCTGCAGCCAGCCAAGGAACTCCAGAGTGATTCTCTCTGACAAACACTCTCAGCAAGGGATACACCAAGCTTTCTCCCCACCAAAACCTTCTGTGCTGTTTTCACACACCCTGAGCAGAGGTGTCTGCTAGTGACGAGTTGTCAGAGCAGACTGCTGCCAGCTCCTGCTGAAATTCCACACTAACTCCACATTCCTTTGAAATCCTTGCCAGATATTTGGATGGAGTCAAGAAACAGCATGTTGCACTTTCCATTCTACTGAAATTCTCACCACCTTATCCAAACTCCCTGTCCAGACACGCACAGTGTAACCAAATGAAGCCAGGGCAGTATCTGGCTTGCCATCAGGAGTAGCTGCAGCACTCTTCTCTTGGCTGCAGCATTTCTACAGAGATCTGATAGCCATACTATGGCACTTCTCAGTTCTACACTTCCCTCGGTGTTAAGGAAGAAAAGAGAAGTTCTGAAAGCTGTGGCAGCCATCAGTACCATTTCAGAACCAGAACACATCCAAAGGCAGGCCAAGTTAAGGATTAGGGGAGCAATTCTACAAACGTTTCACCTGACAGGTGCCTTTTGCATTGCTCCACCTGCTCTCAACCCCAAATTCCTATCAGTCAACAGCATGAAGAGGTGAATAATGCCCTAGGGAACGTGGCCGAGAGGTTTCAGTGAGAAGCAGCATACTGTGAGCTAGGAAGAAATCCTCACTTACCTGTCATAGGTCTCTTTGAGATCTCTGGCCAGTTTGCACTTGGGCAGGATGTGGTGAAAAGGTGACTGTGGCCCTTCTGTGGCTATGGAAAATTTCAACACAAGAACACAAACAACTGATTGCAAAGCAAAGAGTTTCCTCTTCCTCAACTAGGTACGAACCAGTATCTTAGGCACAGAATCTGCACCTTTTTAATCTACAATTATCTTTCAAAGCTTTTATAGTTACCTCCTAAAGTAATACCAGTGAATCATTGCCAACTTTTCCTACAACTCAACCCAGTTAAGCACATGTCACTGTGAATCTGACAAGTGACTATTTGAACTCTTCTGGGGTTTATCCACATCAGTTTTATTTTTCAATGCTTGCAGCAAGATGATGCATCACTGTCAGATACCTTTCAGCTTAAGCAGCCCATGTTATTATAGCAAGTGTATAAAAACACCCTGTAACCATTTGCTAGCCATGGTAACACCACACAAGAATGAAGTTTCCACACAAGAAGCTTGGTGACATAGCACACAGCATCAAAGCAGGGGAAACCTGCTCCAGGTTGGGTGAAGCGGGCTACATGTGACTACTTTTACCTCATCCTGACAGGTGCAGATCCAAATGTGATGGTTCAGTGATCATAACCACCTGAGCTAACAAGGAAAGTAAACAACCTACTTCACTTCCAAAGCTGACATCTCTGCACGGAGGCAGGGATTTGGGATGAGGCAAAGTACAGACAAAAGCTGTTGGAATGCTAAACTTGTTTGCACTGATTCGAGCGACAAAGGAAGGAAAAGGGCACAAGAACAGCTCCTGGACAAAGCTCCGCCTGCAAGAAGCTCAGCACTCACTCTCTGACATGGCAGACACCTCATCCTGGATAGCCAAGATCAGCTTGGCCTCCCTGGTCAGGTACTGGCAACGGCGCTCCTCGTGCTGCAGGACGATGGCAATCCTGCGGGACAGATTGTGCAAACAGTTGATCACCGAGGGGTCTGCATTGGCCTGCAGGCAACAGAGGAGAGAAACAGGTCAGTGCTTGGCCACAGTCACATCTATGGAACTGCAGTGGAGGATCAGTAAGCAAAACCACAGAATCACAGAAACATTCACATAGCAAAAGCCCCTCAGGATCACCAAGTCCAATCAATAACCCTACTCTACATGGTGCACCCTACACCATATCCCCAAGCGCCACATCCAAATGACTTTTAAACACATCCAGGAATAACTCTCTTCAGCAGGTATCAAAAGTCAGCCTCTGGCAAGTGGAAAAAGAAAGGGATTTTCGCTACTGGCAACAAAGCAAAAGCTCAGAGAGGCCCAAAGGTAAAGGAGGATTCAGGCATTTCTAACCTTTTCCATGTGCATCAAATGAACAAGAACCTGGAGTCCAATTCTCCTATCTGGTTTATTTTTTTCCAGTTGTTAATCACAGAATTGTTTCAGTGGGAAAAGCCCTCTAAGGTCATCCATCCCAAACAGCAACCCAGCAGCATCATGGCCATTACACAATGTCCCAAAGTGTTCCCAAATGTCACACATTTCTTGAACACCTCCAGCAATGGTGTTTCCATCACCTCACCCTTTAAGTGAAGAAATATTTCCCAATATCCAGCCTAAACCTCCCCTGGTATAATTTTAGGCCATTCCCTGAAATTCAAGGAATCCAATGTAGGTTGAACATCTCAACAACCGAATTCATTCCTCTAAATCTGTGTGCATCCATATGCAGGCAACTCTCTGGCCTTGGATTACAGACTGGGTGCAGGCAAAGTGCCCAAAGATGGATCACAGCCTTCACATATCCTGCCCCAAAACAGATCTGATGCTGAAGCCTCCCTCAAGCCAAACATAATTCCATGGTAACAAAGGATTTGGGGAAAAAAAGCCTTTCTGATGGACCTTCTGCTAGCAAAGAGAACCAAAGAACTGAATTTCAGCCAGTGAGAAAGGAGTGTCAAGCTGGGATTGTTCAGCCTGGAGAACAGAAGACTTCAGTTAGACCTAAGAGTAGCTTACCTGAAGAGGGCTACAAGAAGGCTACAGAGGAGCTGTCTCCAAGGCCTGCAGGGACAGAACAAGGGACAATGGCTTGAAATTACAGAAGGGGAGATTTAGATTGAATGTTAGGAACAAGTTCTGCAGCACGAGGGTGCTGGAACATTGCAGGAGGTTACCCAGGGAGGCAGTTGAGGTCCCATCCTTGGAGATATTCAAGGTCAGGGAGGATGTCCCTGCTCACTGCAGTGGGGTTGCACTAGATGATCTTTGGAGATCCCTTCCAACTCAAACATTTTTATGATTCTATGATTCAAGGTCCAGATTCAGGTCACAGGGAATATAAAGAGAGCAGTGACTTTAACACAGCCCAGTAACTCCACGCTGCTGTCTTCATGTTTGTCTCACATACTGACAGGACAGCAGCTAGCTAAGAATTACCAGCACGTGACCAACATTTGAATGCCAGACCACAGTGAATTTGGATTTTTGCTTCCAACATGTACAAATACAGCTCAACTCCCACACTGGATTTGTGTGACTCCCAGAATGAAAGTGCTGGAAAAATCTATCATGTAAGTACAGCTGACAAGGTGGGAGGGGAAGGCCAGGGGGAGAGACGGATCTTGGTGGCTCCAGGCTGAGTAAGCAGCTGCTTCATGTTTGTTAAGATATTTAAAGGAATTCAGAGTTCCAGCTAGTGATAACTTGGCAAGGAAAGGAGTGAACCATGAGTCAGCACTTCTGCATTCCCCTGCTCTTGCTGAGTCACGACACGTTGGTTACCCTGAAGCTTCAGCGCAGCAGGATCACTGCTGATTATAGCACTTGGGACCATGCCTGCCATGTCTGCCTGCTGCAGATGGACTCTCATCTTTATCTCAAAATGCCTCCACCCACCCCCTGTGGTGCTCTACACCAAGTAGAGGGGAAAAAAAAAAAAGCAAAAAACTTCCACTTGCTTCTTGCACAGCACTTTTCAGAAGGCTGACAGCTCCTGTGAGCTATGAGAGTCTCATGGGCAAATATGATTTAGTGCACACAATTACATCAGTGGCACCATTGTGTCAAAAAGTAAAGAAAGCAAACTTTACTAGAACCTCTAGACACTAGATTCCAGAAAAATGTGGGCTAGATACAGCCTGCATTGCCCTTCCCCAAGCTCTTGCAGTGCTGTGAATGAAGAAGCATTGGTTTCAACACTTGCCTCCACATGAGCAATGTGCATGAAGGTTTGTGTTTACATGCTTACCTACACCAAAACAACACAATTCCATGTCCAAGTGGAGTCCAGTGACAAGCGGGACTTGGGGGAACTGGTGGATGAGAAGGTCACCATGAGCCACTAGTGTGCACCTGCATCCCAGAAAGCCAACCAGATCCTGGGCTGCATCAAAAGAGATGTGGCCAGCAGGGCGAGGGAGGTGATTCTCCCCCTCTACTCCACTCTGGTGAGACCCCACCTGGAGTACTGCATCCAGTTCTGGAGCCCCTGTTAGAAGAAAGACCTGGACCTGCTGGAGTGTGTCCAGAGAAGGGCCATGAGGATGATGAGAGGGCTGGAGCTCCTCTCCTATATGAGGACAGACTGAGAGAATTGAGTCTGTTCAGTCTGGAGAAGAGAAGGCTCTGAGGAGGCCTCATTGTGGCCTTCCAGTAGCTGAAGAGGGCTACAAGCAAGCTGCTGAGGGACTTTTTAGGTATGAGGTAGTGATAGCACTGGGGAGAATAGACCAAAACCAGAAATGGATAGATTCAGACTGGATGTTAGAAAGAAGTTCTTCACCATGACAGTGCTGCAACACTGGAACAGGTTGCCCAGGGAGGTGGTGGAAGCCTCATCCCTGGAGGTTTTTAAGGCCAAGCAGGTTTCTGAATGACTCTGCCTTGAGCAAATTTGGGTTGACCAAGGACACAGTGATGACCTGACCCTTATGGCTGGCCAAGAATGAGCCACTGCCCAGTCTGCCTGCTGGAGCAGAAGTGACCATCAGTGCTCAAGCTGCAGGGAGTCTCCAGGTCTCAGCACTGTGCGAGTAGAGATCGTGTCCTGTCCCAGTCTGGAGTAGAGCAGTCATGAACAGAGGGCAGTACCTGACATCCAGGACAGGCAGCCTGCCTTCTGCACAGCTCAGTTGGACAAGGCTCAGCTGCAGCTAGAGAACTGATCGCAACTCTCAGCTCACCAACAACAGCACACAACCTTTACACTTGGGGTATTTCAACCCAAACTCTCTACAAAACCTCCTGAAGAGAACAGCTGCACTTGTTTCCCACCAAGCTGCTGAACTTCCCTGCCTGCCAGTGTCATGCTCTACACTGTTTGGCTTTGTGGTTTCCAGTTAACATGCCCCAAGGAAATCAGGCCCTGAACATGAGACAGGAGATCACTGGAACATGAGCCTACTGTATTCTCTTACACACCTGAAAAGCTTCCCACTGCAGATGGAATGAAGACAGTCCTTACCCTTAGTGCAAACACCACGTTGAAGAGAATCATTGTGGGCATCTCTCTCTTTGGGGAGGGATCAGTTTTGGATACCTGAAAAAACACATTAGACAGTGTCAGGTGGGTTTAGCATCAAAGAGGGGGAAGACAAAAAAGAAAGGAGAAAGGAAAGCCTATGATGTTATTTTTTCATAATTTAAGTGTCATGGTTGCTAACACTGCCTTTGCTAAGAAGCTGTGAAGACTCAAAGCAAAGCACCTTTTTGGCCATGGCCATGGAAATCAGCACCAGTTAAGACAGCAGACTCCTCCGGTGTCTTGGCTGAGGCATTCCAGCACCATTAGGGACCCGAGGTTTGAATCCCTGAGCACAGTTGCCATAGATCTTAACTAAAGAGAACTCCATGGATTTCCCATCCCAGGACACACCTTTTCCTTCCTCAAATCCCCATCTGAATTGCATCATCTGACTAACTGTTGCTTTTATCACCAACGAATAGGCTCTAGAACTCCAGTACTAAAATAAAAGGTTTGACTCTGCCTTCCTGTGAGATTTCAAACAAATTCTCCAGCCTCCTGGATGCCTTCTGCAGCAGAAAGCTTCAGCCCTAATAAAGAAGCAGACTTTCTGGCGGGAAGGAGGAGTGTGGAAGCCAAGAGGAGCAAGTTGGATTTGCACATCGAAGAACTACCAGCACTGACTCAAGTGTCACCACAAGATGGAGCACAAAATCCAAAGGACATCCCTGCCACCTCCCTGCTGAACACCCACCCAATCCCAGGTGAAAATAGCTACAACCTGCCAGACCAAACGCCCAGCATTTGGGCTCTCCTCGACATATGCTTGTGCGTTAGGAACAATTTCTGTCCCAGAAGGGTTGTCGAGCCCTGGACCAAGCTGACCAGGGCAGTGGTGGAGGCTCCATCCCTAGAGGGGTTTCAAAGCCACGCAGATGTGTTGCTGAGGGACACGGTTTGGTGGTGATTTGGTAATGCTCGGGTAATGGTTGGACTTAATGATATTGAAGAGCTCTTCCAACCAAAATGATTCCATGAGTCTTTGTTCCTAATGTGGTGTTTGAGACAGGACAACCACAAAGAAACTGGCAAAAGCAGGGCTGCATCCACTCCTCCTGACAGGTCCTAAGCAGCAGTAGTGAATTGCTCAGCAGTGAACTCCAAAACTGAACAGCTTCCACTCAGCAGTCTTAAAAATGACTGAGTGATCCAAGTATCTAATCTATTCTAAAGTGTAAGTGAAGTCCTATCAAAAGGGCAGTGATGCAAGGGTGTTAAAGCCAATTCACCATGTTCATGTGTTCTGGAGCCTCAGGTTCCAGGACATCTTGTGAACTTCACTAAAGACTCAACAGCATTTTGAAGTGTAGGAATGATCCTGGGCCTTCCTAAAACCAAGAAACTATCACCCTTAACATGGACACAGAGCTGCTGGAGTGAGTCCAGAGGAGGATTACAAAGATGATCCAAGGATTGGAACACCTCTGCTATAAGGATAGGCTGAGGGAGCTGGGATTGTTCAGCCTGGAGAGGAGAAGACTCCAGGGAGACCTTAGAGCTGTCTCAGTGTCTGAAGGGATCCTGCAGGAAAACTGCAGAGGACTTTTCTTGAGGGTGTCTGGAGACAGGACAAGGGGAAATGGTTTGAAGCTGAGGGAGAGCAGGGTTAGACTGAAGCTGAGGAAGAAGTGCTTCAGTGTGAGGGTGGTGATACTCTGGAATATGCTGCCCAGGGAGACTGAGGATGCCTCCTCCCTAGGAGTATTCACGGCCAGGTTAGATGAGGCCTTGAGCAGCCAAGTCTAGTTGCCCATGGCAGGCACATTGGAGCAGATGATCTCTGAGGTCCTTTCCAACCTGAGTCATTCTAGGGTTCTACGTCCAGAAAAAATAAAAGAAAAGAAAAAAAGATGACTGAGCTAGAAAGGAAAATGTTGAAGGAATGAGAAGAATTCAGAATACTACTACACAAAATGTGGTCTGGCACCCAGGATTAAATATCCTGCTCTTGGAACTCCTGAATCTCATCTCAGTAAGAATGTCCTGAGATACCCTGTGGATTAATTTGCTGTGGTATGAACTGTGAAGAAATCCAAACCAAAGACTGTCAAGTTAGTCTGGGCACTGCCTTTGCTCCATGGGAAAGGAGCTCCATTTAGCTTCCTCTAAAGGGCAGAAGGTTTCCAGATTTAGACTCAAAGGAGCTATCAGAGATGGCTGCCACATCCAAAAGGTTCTGGACACTAGAAAGCCCTGGGGTGTCTACAGAGGTGATAAGCCACACCCAAAAAGAAGATACTAGGAGAAGTAACAAAGAAGTGTTCACAGCACTTTCGAACTTTGCTTCCTCAGGTGCAGACTGAAGAGACATTTTGTGCAATTAGGGTAAAACTGACTGCAAAGTGAAGAGAATTTATAATATGTGGTGGGGGGAAAAAAGGACATTTTCAACCTCATTTACAGCACATCTAGGAAGCTGTGCCTTTTGGATAAGAGATACTGTGAGAGAACAGACTGCCACCAACCAGCAGGGCTCTGAGGGCACCAAAAGATCTTAATGGCGTCTCAGGTGTCCCCCACACACACTCTAACCCATGATGCAGGAGTTCTATTTAAACTTGGCCCTGAAGCTCTATTTAAGTCCAGCCTGAGGCCTGGAGGTGTGCGTGTCTCCAGCCTTGTCTCCTGGATGGACCCTGGACCACACTGCTGCAGGTAGCTTGGTCTCCTGGATGGACCCTTGCTCCTCCAGTCCTGGCTCTGGTGCTATGTCCTTTGCTCCTGGCTGGGGTCCCTGTACAGTCCCTGGGCCTGGTTCATTACTTGTCTTGTCTTAGAGCTGCTGAAGGAAACTTTGAGGATGCTTGAACTCTGCCTTCCAAAACAGCTCCAGCATTTGAGGGCTGAGTTTTGGGAAGCTGCCATCGCATTTGTTGCAGTCTCACGGCAGAGTTCTTAAAGTGGAATGCGAGCATCTTTTGATGCTTAAGGCCAGCTCCTCACTTGGACTGAAGCAGTCTGATCCTCTAAATATCAGGGAGAAGTTGCCAACAGTCTGTTTGCACCTCTAATTATAGCTAGAAAGGACAGAATTGGCAAGCAGATATTTTTTTCCCCTGAAAAAATGGACGACTTAGTAAATGTGATGAAAAATGAGACCAAAGTGGTTCAGTGACAGAGATCAGTGCTGAATCCAGAAACTCCCAAAGCTTAGCTCATTCTGACAGTCCATCAGGAAGAAGGAATGGGACATGGAATATTTCACACGTAGAAGCATGTGAATTCTTTCCTAGATTTCAACAGGACCTTTTCCGTAGCCTAAGTGCTAACTGCTTTCATTCCAAGCAGCTAAAACTCAGACCACGGAACAAGGTCTCGCTGCAATCAGCAGCCTGACTGTCTACAAGACAACTGCAGAGCTTTCAACATCCAACCTGTTCCAACTGAGCCTTGTGAATCACCATCAGCACCAGTAAGAGTTAAAAGCCAAACAAGGCTGACGTAGCTCTGAGCATCTGTGAAGGTTTTGGGTGGTATTTTTTTTAACTGCCACACTAATTAAAGATGCTAAAAAGTCAACTTGCAGTAGCTAACTTAGTGAAAAATGGCTCTTTGAGATGGACTGCTTAGTATCATTCTCTTTCCTCATGTTGCTTTTCTTCAGTAGAATCATAGATTCATAAAATAGTTTGGGTCGGAAGGGACCTCAAAATCATCTAGTTCCAGCCTCCCTGCCTTGGGCAGAGACACCTCCCACTAGCTCAGGTTGCTCAAGGTCTCATCTAGACTGGCCTTCAACACCTCCAGGGAGGGAGCATCCACAATCTCCCTGGGCAACCTGTTCCAGTGTCTCCCCATCCTCACTGCAAACAATTTCATCCTCATCTCCAGTCTCAATCTCCCCTCTTTTAGCTCAAAGCCACTGCTCCTCATCCTGCCTCTAAAAGCCCCTGTAAAAAGTCCATCCCCAGGTTTCCTGTGGGTCTGCTTTGAGTACTGGAAGCAGGGAGGGCTTTCTGTGAATCACTGACACAGCTTCCTCAGTTTGCCACTCCCTGTGTTTATCTGGAAATAAGGAAAAGAGAGCTTTGAGCATCAGGAAGTAAAACCTTAGAATGACTCAGGTTGGAAGGGATCTCAAAATCCAGCCTCCCCACCACAGGCAGTTGAGACTTGACACCACCTTCTCAACTTGACACCACCACTCAAAGCCTTATCCACACTGGTCTGGACCACCCCCAGGGAGGAGACAACCACAACATCCCTGGGCAGCCTATGCCAGAGTCTCACCATCCTCATACTGAAGAACTTCTTCCTAAGCTCCATCTAACCCTGCTCTCCCTCAGATTCAAATCATTCCCCCTTCTCCTGGCTCAAGACACCCTCAGCAAAAGTCCCTCTCCAGCCTTCCTGTAGGATCCCTTCAGGTAGCGGAGGGTAGCTCTAAGGTCCCACTGGAGTCTTCTCCAGGCTGAACATCCCCAGCTCCCTCAGCCTGTTAGATGCTTATCTCATCACAGCAGAGCTCCTCCAGCCCTNCACTGGAGTCTTCTCCAGGCTGAACATCCCCAGCTCCCTCAGCCTGTTCTCACAGCAGAGCTCCTCCAGCCCTTGGATCATCTTTGTGACCTCCTCTGGACTCACTCCACCAGCTCTGTGGCCCTCTTCTGAGGACACCATTTCTTCTATCTTACCAGACAACAACTGTAATTCTCTGCCTGCATGGCAAGGGGTTGCAGTTCCTCTCCCCTCACCTGCCTGCAGCTGTACTAAGCATATTTCCAGTTCTCTAGGAAGAAGACTGCAGAACACCACCGGGTCCCCCATGCACAGACCTCTGACATTTTTACCAACACCTTCTTAGGACAGCACCATGCAAAAGTGTCTAAACAGAACTTGCACCACTTCTCCCTCACTGGCAATGCCTGCGTGAGAGAGGCACTGCCTGATTTTACTCCCTCAGTCTGTATACAGGCTGCTCCTCTTCCTGTCATGGCTCAAAAGGAACCCTGTGAGTTCTAAGTCTGCCAGCCAAGGCTGGCAGACTGCAAGGCAGGTAGGTCCCCAGGAGGCCCTCGGAGTGTTACCTGCCCCAGGGCATGCTGCAGCAGGGTGGGGTGGCCAACGAAGCGAACGTTGTCAATCTTCAGCTCGAACTTCTTGCCACACATGTCTGACTTGGTTGCCAAAATTGTTGCCAGGATGACATCTGAAAACCTTGAAGAGCAGAAAGAGGAGTTACTAGAGTCTCCCAAAAGTAAGTCCCCAGAGTATTCCTCCAAATCAATACAGCTTTAACTCATCAGTTTTTTAAGTATTATGAATCGTGTTGAAATTGCTGTACCTGGAGTAGCACCAATTATGGGAAATTAAGAACCCCTTAATTACATCTCTCAGATCATCACAATTACCAACCAGGAAGCGTTCAAGACAAAGGCTGCAAGGTCATGCTTTATTTAATTACATGCTCAGCAAAACACATTGGAAAGATTAGATGCAGTTTGCTCAAATATCAAACCAGCTTGAGTTAGCCATTGCCTGGATTTAGCTGCAGGTTAATGAACTCCCTAAGCAACTCCACATGGACACAGCCTGTCACTCAAGCACAACAGAGACCTTTAAGCCACCCAGTATGGCAGAGAGGAAGGCAAGAAAGAGATGATTCGATCAGAAGAAACAAACAACTAATGCTTGTCCTTCCTCTCCCAAATCTAACCAGTAAGACTCAAATCTGCTCACTTAACAGATCCAAGCCTGCGGTCACCAGAGCAGCAGCACCTCAAGAGCTGCCTCGGCCTCAGCAGGGTTTTCTCACTTGACAAACCAAACCAAGGAAAATTTATGGCAGAATAGACCCTTCCCAAAGCTGACCATGTCATTACTGGATTGCTCTGGATCGCTCTGGATCAGTAGTGGGAAGAAGGCAGCTGTTAGTACCTACAAGGAACCTGCCCTGTAAATGTCAACTACTGCTGCACAAAGGGGTAAGGATCCAGCATGACCGGGAAGGAATTCTGCAACTGCTCTTTCCCACATCCCTCCAACATTGAACTGGTCAGTACAAACACTTATTTTCCTCAGTGTCCCACAGGGAAAAGGATCTCAATTAGCTGTTGGAGGGAACTTGCTGCCCTAAAACTGGAGCAGTGTAAGGTTTGATGTTAGCAAGCTCTTTCCTCATCTGCTTTCTCAGGAGTTCCCATTTAACCAAATGAACTTCAAACCAGTTTCTGATGAGACTGCTTTTTTCACGAATGAAAATGTTTACATTTGAGGATGTGTGTCCCTTCAGCTCAGTTCCCCTCCACCAGGCAGGTATCTCAGATAACCCAGTATCACTCAGAGACCAGGGCGGCATGGGTGTGTGCTGCACCCACCTTATCTCTTGGCCACAACCGAGCCTGCAATGCCCAGAGAGGGCATTTCTGCACCATGCTCTTGCCTCACCCTGACTTAGGGAGTGCTACAGAAATTAAATGCTCACAGTCATCTCCATATGACTCACGGGCACTTCTTTTATTAGCCTTACACATTCTGAAAATGAAAGGACAGCATGAGGGCTTTACAAGCTGTCAGAGCCCCTGGTCCAAGCAGGTCATCCTGAACACAGCACACTTATGGAAGGAGCAGCTGTGTACAAACTTCTGGATCCTTGGCAGCTAAGGGCAATCAGAGAGATGGGGAGACTAGACAGACACTCCTGAGGCCACCAAGCCCACACTCCTTTGCCACCACACTGTGCTGGGTGGCACAAGATGTGGAGTTCATGAAAAAGGGCCAAATGTCCTCAGACAGGACCTGGTGTGAAAAGTCTCCAGAGATCACATTTGAAGCTGGATGAAAGGTCAGCATGGCAACAATGAGCTTTCCCACTCTTCCGGCCCTGTTCTGCCATGTTGGTTAATAGGTTTGTGATGGAGCCAGCAAGACTGTAACAGCAATGTCTCCTAAGGAGCATGTATCTGGGGGAGGGGAAACAGAAAATGCCTCCTTGCTGGTAAGGAATGAATTACTCTTCCCCAGTCCTAGCACAGGATACCTTGGGGACGGGAATATGACCTTTATGATGACTTGCACCACTGTTAAGATCTGACTTTTACAAGGAATTAGCCCAACAGATCTTTTAACAGATAAATGTGATGCTGAAGGTGTCCAGCTGTTCCCCAGGACAGCTCCTGTCTGCCCTGCCCTCTCCATGGCTCTGTGGAGAAGAGGAGTTTAAAGGCTGAGTTTGTAGAGTCCTCAGCATCTTCTCACTAGCAGACATTTCTCTTTCTGGTAGAGTGCTGCAACTTCAGCCAAATGACACACCCAGGGCAGACAAACCTGTCGTGGGCTACAGGGGTGCTACCTGATGGGTACAGACATTTGGTATCACCACAACCTCTCCCCAGAGTGACCTGGACTCCAGCTCCATTCTTCTCCTCTGACAGCCTAGAGAATTATTGGGTTTGCTGGTTTGGGGAGGGAGAAGAGCTGCCCACTGTGCCATTTCCTGGCCCTCAAGATGCTAGGAAGGTTGAGGGAGAGCAGGTACATTGCTCCCATCATTCTAATTCATCATCATACCTTAGGAAAAAACATTTTTACTTGAAACATTTTAATATTGTTTTTCGATCTCTAGAGTCTATTATGATGACCTAAAAATACTGACTAATGAGATCCAAAGAGTTTGTTAGAGGCAGATTAGGTTCCACTGTTAGACAGTAACAGTCTCTTCTCCTTTCAGAGGATTACTCTGGGAACTGTGATTTCCAGAGAGAAGCAAACATCTCTACTAAGGCACTCAGCAGACAGAAACTAAATACAAAACCAAAAAGCTCTGATTTGCCCAAAATATCTCACCAGTCTTATCACAAGCTCAATGGAGCATCAACAGCAGTATGGCTCAAACCATACCAGTGCAGATGGGCTGCTGTCAGCAGCATCATCTCTGGAAAACAGCTGAAACTACAACTGATGTAGCAAAAGGAAAAGGAGGGGGACAGAATCCCAAACACAAATTCACTTATATGCCACAGGAATTTGAAGTAAGGCTTTTATATGGCACTCTTCTTTGAAGTAGTTTAAAATGGGAGCATCTTTGTGTTAATCAGGGACCAGTTTAATACTTATGGGATCCTGAGGAGAGATCAGCACTTCTCCCTCCACACCTTCCAAAAGGCAGTATGATGCAGCCATCCAGTTCAGGTAAGTGGGGCACCAGGTACAAGCAACCAGCACAAGACCTCCAAGACAGGTCTCTGAAGAGCTTTCCATAATGACAGGAGGACTGAAGAGTTTACTCACTGACCACCGAACTCATTACTCATCAAAATGCAATCTGGTTTAGGGTTCCTTGTTGGAATAGCTACAATACCAAGACCAGACTTGCTGCATTCTGGGAGGATCACAACTTTTCTTAACTCATTTGCCCCAGATTTGGGACAGTACCATCCACATTCTGGATATCCTACAGAAATGTTAGTAAGACCTTCATAGCTATCCTGGCAGAAACCTTCAGCAATACCTTTCCTGCAGACATTGTGATTTAGCATGTAATTATCTCATCATTCAGTGTAAAACAGAAACTGGAAACAAAGCACAATTAAAAGGCTGGTGAGAGAAGAAAGCCATTCTAGACAAAGGTGATTGTTTAGAATGTTTGCTCTTACCCTGAAACCAATTGCTCATCAGTTAGAGGACATTGGTCTCTGAAATGGGAACATGGCCATAAACACAAAACAAAACACAACAGGAGAAAATAAACGAGGCAAGTAGACAAAATACAAAGAAAAAAAAAAAGAAAGGAAAAAAAAACAATATTAAAACCCAGGATGAACTATTCAGAGTTAAACTCCTGTAAAGGAAACAGAACTATTGAGAAGAGTCAAAAGTTAATGGCAGGTGTCAAAAGTTAATGGTAGGTAGATTCTGAGGAATTTATTGCAGGCTCAAAACAGGCATTTCAGTCCTCTCTGGCTGCTGCAAGGCATTCCCACATAAGAGCTGCAGTTGCACAGTAATTCTTAATCCACGCTTACCTTAAGAGAAAACAGAAGAGGCTGCAATCTGGTTTCAAGCAGGTTCTAAACTGTGGTTTCTTTTCTAGACTATTCCTAGTGTATTCCTCAAAGGAACCTCCTGTCCAGCCTCAATTGTCCCCACAGATCTTTCGCAATTGCTTCTGGTGCTTCCATACCCACAAGACTTAGAGGATGCCAAACATTTATTGTTGCATGCACAGCCAGGATTCTGTCGAGGACTTTGCACACGGAGCTGTTGCTGCTGCTCCCCCTCCCCAGTATCTAAAGAACAGGTAGAAGCCCAGCCAGACACACAGCACAAGCACAAAGTCATTCTCATGCCAGCCTGCCCCAGGCAAAAAGCAAAAACTTAGGAGAAGCAGGCTGAAAACGTTTTAAAAGCAAAGAACCTGAAAACCTTCTTTACGGCAGGTACGGAGGGAGGCTCTGATAACAGCTTTATTCACTTTTACGTCAGAGAAACAAACCCCTGTTTTCATTTCAACAGTCAACTGCTTTTTGTTCCCCAAATAACAAGGGGGGAAAAAGGACTTGTTTCCTGGAAAAAACTCCTTAACTATACTGAATAACTAATCTGATCCAAGTTTTATTTTGTCCATTTTAGACAGAGGAGACAAAATGTAAACCTCCGACAATTATTTAATCCAAGAGACAGCAGATTTCTACTAGTCAGGTTACAAAGGGAACCTAGAGCAATCCCAAATGGCAAACAACACAAAAGGGGTGATAGGCCAGGAAGGGTGTCTTAGGAGATAGAGGGATGAATGGAAAAGCTCACAGAATGGAAGCCTTTCAGCACAAACATGAGGAGGAACACTGGAGTCCAGTCAAAGAGGGACAGAGGATACAGAAATGCTATCACAGAACTACTGTTTGTTAGAAAGGGACATTTATGGTCTTGTTTGTCACTAACTTGGGGGGGTTTGTAACAGAAGCAGTTGGCCAATTAATGACATCAGTGCTATCAAACTTGATGAAATCCTTCACTTAGTGCTGCCACTAAAAAATGCAAAGCCTGGTGTCAAAAACGTTACTACAAATGCAACTTCACAAGAAGTTGCTTGATCACTACACCAGCATCAGAAAAAACTACAAAAACCTTTCAAACTAATTTAACCAAACATTATCTTATGGCTTCAAAGGAGTCACTGCCTCACATTTTTCCCACGAGGGAAAAAAACAAACCGAACAGAAACCAAACAATTCCAGCCTGGCAGGCATTTCCCTAAGCTGTGAGGGGGGTGTATTACTGGTAAAGCACTCAACACTGAACGATGTTTCTGAAGAGAGCAAAGATGAAAGGCTAAGAGAAGCCTACAAAAGAGAGACACTTGACAGGCAATTTGCTTTGACAGTGACAAATTCTGCTGAATACCTTTTTGCTGCCATCAACACACCTCAACAACTTCTGCTGCTTGACTTGGTTTGAAAAGAAAGAAAAAAATATATACTCTGAGGACCTAAACACACGACTTCACTGGGGAGGAATTAATAGAGGCAAATACACATCAGTGGCCCAGAGGCAGGATTGTCATGAATAGGCTGCAATTGTCAGTGAAAGCCAAAGAGCATACCAACGACCAGGAAATTAGAGTCCAAAGGCTAAAAGAGATCCAATTACTCATCCAAACATGCTTCATGGAAATGGAGAGTTAAGACACCTCAATTGATGTAATTCTGCCCTTTCTGAGGCCATAATACATATACCTCAACTGCTTCAGAAGAGCTTAGAAAATTGGATCTGTCTTCCCATAGCTTGGGCAAAAAAACAACAGTGAACCTTATCCAGGATGCAACTGGTCCTAGGTCGCTAGTAAATTCAAGATAGCCATCCAGTATAACAAAGCACAAATCCAACCCTCTTAACTACTGCAGCAACAAGAGAAATCTAAAATAACCTTTGCTACTGAATACAAAAGCACAGGAAAGCATGTGCTGGACCCCAGCACTGGCCTCTAGCACAGCCAGCACTTTCAGAGCAACATAAACATTTTTCTTCTATTTCCCTTCATGTGTAAGGCAGCTACAGACAGATTCATAGGAGGTAATACTAAGAGACTTCCTGCTGGGAGACCTGTGGTGTTTGACACCTCAGTTTCATCTCACTTGATACAAGGCTTACAAACACTGACTTTTGGAAGAGTTAGGGCAGGCTCTGCTGCACTAATTTGTTTGTATTGATTACACAAACCTGTACAAGTGTTAAGTTATTTCTTCTAAAGATCATCACTGCAGAGGGGGATTTCTGCCTTAATATCCTGCTGTTCAGCACTTCAGAGTTCTCAGCCTTTGCACTCAGTGACCTCAGCTGAGAAATCAGAAATTCTTTAAAACACTAAAAGTTTAATTACAAATATCTGAAACTAAGGAGACTAAGTCCTGGCTTTCAAACCCAGAGTTCTGGTCACCACTACCACGACATAACCTAAACCCTTAATGTAGGTTACACACCAGCACATCAAACCTACCTAACACCAGCAGTTTTCTCATCTGACCACAGTTTGAGAGGACAGCAGCTTTTCCTACATGACCAGTAGTCATGCTTCACAGTAATTCAGCACCATGGGTAACACCCAGCAAAAACAGTGCTCTGCCCACCCTGCCCAAATGGCAGAGGAAACAGGAATCAGCCCTGGGCAGAAGCTGCTACTATTCCATCACCATCTTCATCTGTGTAGGGAAATAGCAGAGACAGGCTCTGGAACAGCAACCAGCAAAATCCCTGAGATAAGCAGTCGATGTGTGCACTGACCCTTCCTCATGTGCTGCCATCCACAGCACAGCCTGAAGCACATTCACCAGACTTACAGAGCCAGGGCTTGCTCCCGCTGGAGCTGTCCCTCTGCTGCACATGACAGAAGGCTGCACCTGAAGGTTTCAGAGACACCAGAAGAAGAAAAAGACAAATGACTTGAAGCAAAAAGTGTTTTCATGGGATCCCAGTCCTGGGAAAAACACAAAAACTGATCTAGTCTGCTGTCACAGACAACTTTAACTGCAGCTAACCCATTCACAGGCATAAAGTTAAACACAACCTTACATTTTGCAAGACTAGGATCTAAATTTCCTTTTTAGAGGCAACTGCTGAGCATTTTTTTACTGTTATGTGAGAGAAGAAGAGCAACTCCCCCGTTTTATTAACATTGGAGATTAAAACACACATCACAGAAAAAGATCTGCAACTGAACTATAGGCCAAGAGGGAAAAAAAAAAAACAACATAAGAAAAAAAAAGCCTTTTTCTTTCCCAGATTTGTCTCCTATCCAATAGTGACAAAT
Organism: Semnornis frantzii; assembly: GCA_013399775.1. NCBI lineage: Eukaryota > Metazoa > Chordata > Aves > Piciformes > Ramphastidae > Semnornis > Semnornis frantzii. Next base: position 76,169 of record VWYK01036885.1, read on the forward strand.
TTAGAATGCTGCAGCAGATTTCAGATTTCACACACACAGACTAATTAGAGGATTCATCCCTATGCACTGCCCCTTTTCACTGCGTTTGTTACCCGCCGAGTTCCTGTAACTCCAAAAACCATCTCCAATTCTCAAGTTTCCTTTTGAGCTCCTATTTCACCCCACAGACACAAAGGCAGCTAGATCTGAAGGAATAAAATTTAGTCACTCGTTAGTGCACAGATATAACAAGTACGTGAGCTAGGGAAGAATCTCAGGTGACTGAAGAATGTAGCTGGTTGGAGGGAGGCAGGTAAAGGAAAGTGGGATTTTGCAAAAGGATTAATGTTTCTAGTTTTGAAAGAGTGAAGTTGTCTTCCTAAGAAGCACAAAATACCTGACCTGTACCTTGCCCAGAACACAACAGATTCAGAATTCCCACATACATAGCCTCACAGAATTGTCAGGGCTGGAAGCGACCACAAGGATCATCCAGTTGCAAGCCCAATGCCATGGGCAGAGACACCTCACATTGCATGAAGCTGCCCTGAGCCACATCCAGTCTGGACTTAAAAACATGCAGGGATGAGGCTTCCACCATCTCCCTGGGCAACCTGTTTCAGTGTCTCAGCACCCTTGTGGTTGCTTCTTCCTAATATCTAATCTAAATCTACTCTGCTTTAGCTTGGATCCATTCCCCCTGGTCCTATCACTACCCTACATTTTAAAAAGTCCCTCACCAGCTTTCTTGTAGGCCCCCTTCAGATATTGGAAGGCCACAGTAAGGTGTCCTCAGAGCCTTCTCTTCAAGACATGAGACACTCCTGGTTACTAAGCACTAATTTGTTCCATGTGTAATTAAATAATTTTGTGGCAGGTTATCTTCTACACACTCAGAAAGAATTTGCCTACTGAACTAGAGGGGAGAGAGCAAGACGTCACCTCCCCTCTGTTTCAAACTCTGGGGCAAGGAGAAATGTTTTCCCCCCTACCTGGAATCCCCATCTTGATCTTCTGTGGTATCTCCGGAGCTGTTCACAGCGTATCGACTCCTTGGTTTATCTGAAGCAAAGAATAAGGAGATTATCCCTTTAAAAACTTGGTTTTCAAGTTTCTGTGTTAAGAGAATACTTGTCTGTGCCCTTTTTAAAAAAATTATCCATAAGGCAGACCATAAAATGCAGGTGCAGAAAGCACTTTCTTTTTCAGGTAGATGAACTATATCGTGTTTGGGTTTATTTTTTTTTTATTCTCACAAACAAAACAAACAAACAAACAAACAAACCCCAAACAAAACAATAAGAGAAAGAGATTTTTCATCTTTAGGGGATAAAGAAAAGGGAGTAAAATATTCATAGAACAAGATTTTCTCCCAAGTGCCAGGCAACAGTTTGCAGTTCAAGAGGGTGGAAGATAAAATGCTGACCAATGCGTCTCCCTCAACACTCCTCGGATTTGTGACAACAATGCTCCAGTGTCCCCTCCTGTAGGCACGGCCATTGGAACCCTTCACCCACAAAAAGCAGGAGGGGAAGGCAGGGGAATAGGCAGTAAGAAAACCTCAATTATCTTTTCAGATTTCAGCCATAAAAAGATATTCAAAGCTGGTTCTCTCCTGGTCAAAACTGCCTCCCAGAATAAAGACAGGTGTCAAACCTCTAGTGACATACAGCAGTACACCCAAGACCCTCAGCACCCTGCAGCACCCTTAGGTCACACACCGAGGCACTGGCCCACTGGTGAGGCCAGCCAGGACACTGACCCTGACCACATCCATCCTGCCTCAGCCCCCACAGCCCCCTGGCTGCAGGCACAACAAAGCCTGGCCCAAGGTGCCATCCTGGATCAGGAATCCTGGAGGAAGAGGCACAACCGGCACTGGCTCCACAGCAGACTGATAGTCCTTGCAAGGTCCCATGTTCCCATTTTCCAGAAGAGATGAAACTTCTCCACCCCATTATTCAACACAGTAACCAAAAGCTCTTCCACCCTTTACTGGTTAAAGCTCACTTAGGGTCTCTGCCACATCACTGCCTTCACCTTTCACCCTGCCTCCTCTTCTCCCTACAGCTCTTAAACCAACAAAGCACCTGCCCAATAACACCTGGCACTATATTGCTTTGATTAACGTGGAGTAGGAGGGGTGTCAGGCCCTCACAGTGGATGGCAGATGTGTAAGTGCCAAGCCCCCACAGCAGATATGAGATGTGGAGGGGCGTCAGGCCTTCATGGTGGAAGGCAGATGTATAAGTGCCAAGCCCCCACAGCAGATATGAGATGTGGAGGGGCGTCAGGCCCTCACGGTGGATGGTAGATGTGGTAAATGCCAAGCCTCCACAGCAGATATGAGATGTGGAGGGGCGTCAGGCCCTCGCAGTGGATGGCAGATGTGTAAGTGCCAAGCCCCCACAGCAGATATGAGATGTGGAGGGGCGTCAGGCCCTCACGGTGGATGGTAGATGTGGTAAATGCCAAGCCTCCACAGCAGATATGAGATGTGGAGGGGCGTCAGGCCCTCGCAGTGGATGGCAGATGTGTAAGTGCCAAGCCCTCACCGCAGATATGAGATGTGGAGGGGCGTTAGGCCCTCATGGTGGGTATGAGGCGGAGGCAGGGGGGTGTTGCAAGGCCCTCGCGGTTTGTATGAGATCTGGGGGCTGGTGCCAGGCTCTCATGGCGGGTATGAGATGGGGGTGCGGGGTGGTGCCAGGCCCTCATGCCGGGTATGAGATACGCAAGGGCTGCCAAGCCTCCATAGTGAGCGTCAGATGAGTAGGGGATGCCAGGGCACAGGAGGGGTATAAGGTCTGTGAGGGGACCAGGCCCATACGGTGTGAGGAGTGCGGGTCCGAGGGGTGCCAGGCCCCCACGGAGG